>JAVVLW010004978.1:0-61330 GCA_034401795.1 Chaetoderma sp. LZ-2023a
ATATTGTTTGTGCATCAGCTAATGTGTGATGACTTATGCATCATTTTGTTTGTATATCAGCTGATGTGTAATGTAGTTATGTGTCATTTTGTTTGTATATCAGCTACTCTGTGATGTAGTTATGCGTCATTTTGTTTGTACATCAGCTAATGTGTGATGTAGTTATGTATCATTTGGTTTGTATATCACCTAATGTGTGATGTGGTTATGCGTCATTTTTTTAACATTAGCTAATGTGTGATGTAGTTATGCATCATTTTGTGTGTGCATCAGCTAATGTGTGATGACTTATGCATCATTGTGTTTGTATATCAGCTGATGTGTAATGTAGTTATGCAGCATTTTGTTTGTATATCAGCTAATGTGTGATGTAGTTATGCGTCAATTTGTTTGTACATCAGCTAATATGAGATGAAGTTATGTGTCATTTTGTTTGTATATCAGCTAATGTGTGATGTAGTTATGCCTCATTTTGTTTGCACATCAGCTAATGTGTGATGAAATTATGCATCATTTTGTTTGTATATCAGCTAATGTGTGATGTAGTTATGAATCATTTTGTGTGTACATCAGCTAATGTGTGATGTAGTTATGAATCATTGTGTTTGTACATCAGCTAATGTGTAAGGTGGTTATGTGTCATTTTGGTTGTACATCAGCTAATGTGTGATGTAGTTAACTGTCATTTTGTTTGTATATCAGCTAATGTGTGATGTAGTTATGCGTCGTTATGTTTGTATATCAGTTAATCTGTGATGTAGTTATGCGTCATTTTGTTTGTACATCAGCTAATGTGTGATGTAGTCATGCGTCATTTTGTTTGTACATCAGCTAATGTGTGATGTAGTTATGCGTCATTTTGTTTGCACATCAGCTAATGTGTGATGAAGTTATGCATCATTTTGTTTGTATATCAGCTGATGTGTAATGTAGTTATGCATCATTTTGTTTGTATATCAGCTAATGTGTGATGTAGTTATGCGTCATTTTGTTTGCACATCAGCTAAGGTGTGATGAAGTTATGCATCTTTTGTTTGTACATCAGCTAATGTGTAATGTGGTTATATGTCATTTTGGTAGTACATCAGCTAAAGTGTGATGTAGTTAACTGTCATTTTGTTTGTATATCAACTAATGTGTGATGTAGTTATGCGTCATTTTGTTTGAACAGCAGCTAATGGGTGTTGTAGTAATGCGTCATTTTGTTTGAACACCAGCTAATGTGTGAGGTAGTTATGCATCATTCTTTTTAACATCAGCTAATGTGTGATGTAGTTATGCATCATTTTGTTTGTGCATCAGCTAATGTGTGATGACTTATGCATCATTTTGTTTGTATATCAGCTGATGTGTAATCTAGTTATGTGTCATTTTGTTTGTATATCAGCTACTCTGTGATGTAGTTATGCCTCATTTAGTTTGTACATCAGCTAATGTGTGATGTAGTTATGTATCATTTTGTTTGTATATCAACTAATGTGTGATGTGGTTATGCGTCATTTTTTTGACATCAGCTAATGTGTGATGTAGTTATGCATCATATTGTTTGTGCATCAGCTAATGTGTGATGACTTATGCATCATTTTGTTTGTATATCAGCTGATGTGTAATGTAGTTATGCATCATTTTGTTTGTATATCAGCTAATGTGTGATGTAGTTATGCGTCGTTGTGTTTGTATATCAGTTAATCTGTGATGTAGTTATGCGTCATTTTGTTTGTACATCAGCTAATGTGTGATGTAGTTATGCGTCATTTTGTTTGTACATCAGCTAATGCGTGATGTAGTTATGCGTCATTTTGTTTGCACATCAGCTAATGTGTGATGTAGTCATGTGTCATTTTGTTTGTACATCAGCTAATGTGTGATGTAGTCATGCGTCATTTTGTTTGTACATCAGCTAATGTGTGATGTAGTTATGCCTCATTTTGTTTGCACATCAGCTAATGTGTGATGAAATTATGCATCATTTTGTTTGTATATCAGCTAATGTGTGATGTAGTTATGAATCATTTTGTTTGTACATCAGCTAGTGTGTAATGTGGTTATGTATCATTTTGGTTGTACATCAGCTAAAGGGTGATGTAGTTAACTGTCATTTTGTTTGCACATCAGCTAATGTGTGATGAAATTATGAATCATTTTGTTTGTACATCAGCTAATGTGTGAGGTGGTTATGTGTCATTTTGTTTGTACATCAGCTAATGTGTGATGTAGTCATGCGTCATTTTGTTTGTACATCAGCTAATGTGTGATGTAGTTATGCGTCATTTTGTTTGCACATCAGCTAATGTGTGATGAAGTTATGCATCATTTTGTTTGTATATCAGCTGATGTGTAATGTAGTTATGCATCATTTTGTTTGTATATCAGCTAATGTGTGATGTAGTTATGCGTCGTTGTGTTTGTATATCAGTTAATCTGTGATGTAGTTATGCGTCATTTTGTTTGTACATCAGCTAATGTGTGATGTAGTCATGCGTCATTTTGTTTGTACATCAGCTAATGTGTGATGTAGTTATGCGTCATTTTGTTTGTACATCAGCTAATGTGTGATGTAGTTATGCGTCATTTTGTTTGCACATCAGCTAAGGTGTGATGAAGTTATGCATCTTTTGTTTGTATATCAGCTAATGTGTGATGTAGTTATGAATCATTTTGTTTGTACATCAGCTAATGTGTAATGTGGTTATGTGTCATTTTGGTAGTGCATCAGCTAAAGTGTGATGTAGTTAACTGTCATTTTGTTTGTATATCAACTAATGTGTGATGTAGTTATGCGTCATTTTGTTTGAACAGCAGCCAATGGGTGTTGTAGTAATGCGTCATTTTGTTTGAACACCAGCTAATGTGTGAGGTAGTTATGCATCATTCTTTTTAACATCAGCTGATGTGTGATGTAGTTATGCATCATTTTGTTTGTGCATCAGCTAATGTGTGATGACTTATGCATCATTTTGTTTGTATATCAGCTGATGTGTAATGTAGTTATGTGTCATTTTGTTTGTATATCAGCTACTCTGTGATGTAGTTATGCCTCATTTTGTTTGTACATCAGCTAATGTGTGATGTAGTTATGTATCATTTTGTTTGTATATCAACTAATGTGTGATGTGGTTATGCGTCATTTTTTTGACATCAGCTAATGTGTGATGTAGTTATGCATCATATTGTTTGTGCATCAGCTAATGTGTGATGACTTATGCATCATTTTGTTTGTATATCAGCTGATGTGTAATGTAGTTATGCATCATTTTGTTTGTATATCAGCTAATGTGTGATGTAGTTATGCGTCGTTGTGTTTGTATATCAGCTAATGTGTGATGTAGTTATGCGTCATTTTGTGTGTACATCAGCTAATGCGTGATGTAGTTATGCGTCATTTTGTTTGCACATCAGCTAATGTGTGATGTAGTCATGTGTCATTTTGTTTGTACATCAGCTAATGTGTGATGTAGTCATGCGTCATTTTGTTTGTACATCAGCTAATGTGTGATGTAGTTATGCCTCATTTTGTTTGCACATCAGCTAATGTGTGATGAAATTATGCATCATTTTGTTTGTATATCAGCTAATGTGTGATGTAGTTATGAATCATTTTGTTTGTACATCAGCTAGTGTGTAATGTGGTTATGTATCATTTTGGTTGTACATCAGCTAAAGGGTGATGTAGTTAACTGTCATTTTGTTTGCACATCAGCTAATGTGTGATGAAATTATGAATCATTTTGTTTGTACATCAGCTAATGTGTAATGTGGTTATGCGTCATTTTGTTTGAACATTAGCTAATGTGTGATGTAGTTATGCATCATTTTGTTTGTACATCAGCTAATGTGTGATGTAGTTATGCCTCATTTTGTTTGCACATCAGCTAATGTGTGATGAAATTATGCATCATTTTGTTTGTATATCAGCTAATGTGTGATGTAGTTATGAATCATTTTGTTTGTACATCAGCTAGTGTGTAATGTGGTTATGTATCATTTTGGTTGTACATCAGCTAAAGGGTGATGTAGTTAACTGTCATTTTGTTTGCACATCAGCTAATGTGTGATGAAATTATGAATCATTTTGTTTGTACATCAGCTAATGTGTGAGGTGGTTATGTGTCATTTTGGTTGTACATCAGCTAATGTGTGATGTAGTTAACTGTCATTTTGTTTGTATATCAGCTAATGTGTGATGTAGTTATGCGTCGTTATGTTTGTATATCAGTTAATCTGTGATGTAGTTATGCGTCATTTTGTTTGTACATCAGCTAATGTGTGATGTAGTCATGCGTCATTTTGTTTGTACATCAGCTAATGTGTGATGTAGTTATGCGTCATTTTGTTTGCACATCAGCTAATGTGTGATGAAGTTATGCATCATTTTGTTTGTATATCAGCTGATGTGTAATGTAGTTATGCATCATTTTGTTTGTATATCAGCTAATGTGTGATGTAGTTATGCGTCGTTGTGTTTGTATATCAGTTAATCTGTGATGTAGTTATGCGTCATTTTGTTTGTACATCAGCTAATGTGTGATGTAGTCATGCGTCATTTTGTTTGTACATCAGCTAATGTGTGATGTAGTTATGCGTCATTTTGTTTGTACATCAGCTAATGTGTGATGTAGTTATGCGTCATTTTGTTTGCACATCAGCTAAGGTGTGATGAAGTTATGCATCTTTTGTTTGTATATCAGCTAATGTGTGATGTAGTTATGAATCATTTTGTTTGTACATCAGCTAATGTGTAATGTGGTTATGTGTCATTTTGGTAGTGCATCAGCTAAAGTGTGATGTAGTTAACTGTCATTTTGTTTGTATATCAACTAATGTGTGATGTAGTTATGCGTCATTTTGTTTGAACAGCAGCCAATGGGTGTTGTAGTAATGCGTCATTTTGTTTGAACACCAGCTAATGTGTGAGGTAGTTATGCATCATTCTTTTTAACATCAGCTGATGTGTGATGTAGTTATGCATCATTTTGTTTGTGCATCAGCTAATGTGTGATGACTTATGCATCATTTTGTTTGTATATCAGCTGATGTGTAATGTAGTTATGTGTCATTTTGTTTGTATATCAGCTACTCTGTGATGTAGTTATGCCTCATTTTGTTTGTACATCAGCTAATGTGTGATGTAGTTATGTATCATTTTGTTTGTATATCAACTAATGTGTGATGTGGTTATGCGTCATTTTTTTGACATCAGCTAATGTGTGATGTAGTTATGCATCATATTGTTTGTGCATCAGCTAATGTGTGATGACTTATGCATCATTTTGTTTGTATATCAGCTGATGTGTAATGTAGTTATGCATCATTTTGTTTGTATATCAGCTAATGTGTGATGTAGTTATGCGTCGTTGTGTTTGTATATCAGCTAATGTGTGATGTAGTTATGCGTCATTTTGTGTGTACATCAGCTAATGCGTGATGTAGTTATGCGTCATTTTGTTTGCACATCAGCTAATGTGTGATGTAGTCATGTGTCATTTTGTTTGTACATCAGCTAATGTGTGATGTAGTCATGCGTCATTTTGTTTGTACATCAGCTAATGTGTGATGTAGTTATGCCTCATTTTGTTTGCACATCAGCTAATGTGTGATGAAATTATGCATCATTTTGTTTGTATATCAGCTAATGTGTGATGTAGTTATGAATCATTTTGTTTGTACATCAGCTAGTGTGTAATGTGGTTATGTATCATTTTGGTTGTACATCAGCTAAAGGGTGATGTAGTTAACTGTCATTTTGTTTGCACATCAGCTAATGTGTGATGAAATTATGAATCATTTTGTTTGTACATCAGCTAATGTGTAATGTGGTTATGCGTCATTTTGTTTGAACATTAGCTAATGTGTGATGTAGTTATGCATCATTTTGTTTGTACATCAGCTAATGTGTGATGTAGTTATGTGTCATTTTGTTTGTATATCAACTAATGTGTGATGTAGTTATGCGTCATTTTGTTTCAATATCAGCTAATAGGTGATGTATGAATGCGTCATTTTGTTTGAACATCAGCGAATGTGTGATGTAGTTATGCGTCATTTTTTTAACATCAGCTAATGTGTAATGTAGTTATGCATCATTTTGTTTGTGCATCAGCTAATGTGTGATGACTTATGCATCATTTTGTTTGTATATCAACTAATGTGTGATGTAGTTATGCGTCATTTTGTTTGAACAGCAGCTAATGGGTGTTGTAGTAATGCGTCATTTTGTTTGAACACCAGCTAATGTGTGAGGTAGTTATGCATCATTCTTTTTAACATCAGCTAATGTGTGATGTAGTTATGCATCATTTTGTTTGTGCATCAGCTAATGTGTGATAACTTATGCATCATTTTGTTTGTATATCAGCTGATGTGTAATCTAGTTATGTGTCATTTTGTTTGTATATCAGCTACTCTGTGATGTAGTTATGCCTCATTTAGTTTGTACATCAGCTAATGTGTGATGTAGTTATGTATCATTTTGTTTGTATATCAACTAATGTGTGATGTGGTTATGCGTCATTTTTTTGACATCAGCTAATGTGTGATGTAGTTATGCATCATATTGTTTGTGCATCAGCTAATGTGTGATGACTTATGCATCATTTTGTTTGTATATCAGCTGATGTGTAATGTAGTTATGCATCATTTTGTTTGTATATCAGCTAATGTGTGATGTAGTTATGCGTCGTTGTGTTTGTATATCAGTTAATCTGTGATGTAGTTATGCGTCATTTTGTTTGTACATCAGCTAATGTGTGATGTAGTTATGCGTCATTTTGTTTGTACATCAGCTAATGCGTGATGTAGTTATGCGTCATTTTGTTTGCACATCAGCTAATGTGTGATGTAGTCATGTGTCATTTTGTTTGTACATCAGCTAATGTGTGATGTAGTCATGCGTCATTTTGTTTGTACATCAGCTAATGTGTGATGTAGTTATGCCTCATTTTGTTTGCACATCAGCTAATGTGTGATGAAATTATGCATCATTTTGTTTGTATATCAGCTAATGTGTGATGTAGTTATGAATCATTTTGTTTGTACATCAGCTAGTGTGTAATGTGGTTATGTATCATTTTGGTTGTACATCAGCTAAAGGGTGATGTAGTTAACTGTCATTTTGTTTGCACATCAGCTAATGTGTGATGAAATTATGAATCATTTTGTTTGTACATCAGCTAATGTGTAAGGTGGTTATGTGTCATTTTGGTTGTACATCAGCTAATGTGTGATGTAGTTAACTGTCATTTTGTTTGTATATCAGCTAATGTGTGATGTAGTTATGCGTCGTTATGTTTGTATATCAGTTAATCTGTGATGTAGTTATGCGTCATTTTGTTTGTACATCAGCTAATGTGTGATGTAGTCATGCGTCATTTTGTTTGTACATCAGCTAATGTGTGATGTAGTTATGCGTCATTTTGTTTGCACATCAGCTAATGTGTGATGAAGTTATGCATCATTTTGTTTGTATATCAGCTGATGTGTAATGTAGTTATGCATCATTTTGTTTGTATATCAGCTAATGTGTGATGTAGTTATGCGTCGTTGTGTTTGTATATCAGTTAATCTGTGATGTAGTTATGCGTCATTTTGTTTGTACATCAGCTAATGTGTGATGTAGTCATGCGTCATTTTGTTTGTACATCAGCTAATGTGTGATGTAGTTATGCGTCATTTTGTTTGTACATCAGCTAATGTGTGATGTAGTTATGCGTCATTTTGTTTGCACATCAGCTAAGGTGTGATGAAGTTATGCATCTTTTGTTTGTATATCAGCTAATGTGTGATGTAGTTATGAATCATTTTGTTTGTACATCAGCTAATGTGTAATGTGGTTATGTGTCATTTTGGTAGTGCATCAGCTAAAGTGTGATGTAGTTAACTGTCATTTTGTTTGTATATCAACTAATGTGTGATGTAGTTATGCGTCATTTTGTTTGAACAGCAGCCAATGGGTGTTGTAGTAATGCGTCATTTTGTTTGAACACCAGCTAATGTGTGAGGTAGTTATGCATCATTCTTTTTAACATCAGCTGATGTGTGATGTAGTTATGCATCATTTTGTTTGTGCATCAGCTAATGTGTGATGACTTATGCATCATTTTGTTTGTATATCAGCTGATGTGTAATGTAGTTATGTGTCATTTTGTTTGTATATCAGCTACTCTGTGATGTAGTTATGCCTCATTTTGTTTGTACATCAGCTAATGTGTGATGTAGTTATGTATCATTTTGTTTGTATATCAACTAATGTGTGATGTGGTTATGCGTCATTTTTTTGACATCAGCTAATGTGTGATGTAGTTATGCATCATATTGTTTGTGCATCAGCTAATGTGTGATGACTTATGCATCATTTTGTTTGTATATCAGCTGATGTGTAATGTAGTTATGCATCATTTTGTTTGTATATCAGCTAATGTGTGATGTAGTTATGCGTCGTTGTGTTTGTATATCAGCTAATGTGTGATGTAGTTATGCGTCATTTTGTGTGTACATCAGCTAATGCGTGATGTAGTTATGCGTCATTTTGTTTGCACATCAGCTAATGTGTGATGTAGTCATGTGTCATTTTGTTTGTACATCAGCTAATGTGTGATGTAGTCATGCGTCATTTTGTTTGTACATCAGCTAATGTGTGATGTAGTTATGCCTCATTTTGTTTGCACATCAGCTAATGTGTGATGAAATTATGCATCATTTTGTTTGTATATCAGCTAATGTGTGATGTAGTTATGAATCATTTTGTTTGTACATCAGCTAGTGTGTAATGTGGTTATGTATCATTTTGGTTGTACATCAGCTAAAGGGTGATGTAGTTAACTGTCATTTTGTTTGCACATCAGCTAATGTGTGATGAAATTATGAATCATTTTGTTTGTACATCAGCTAATGTGTAATGTGGTTATGCGTCATTTTGTTTGAACATTAGCTAATGTGTGATGTAGTTATGCATCATTTTGTTTGTACATCAGCTAATGTGTGATGTAGTTATGTGTCATTTTGTTTGTATATCAACTAATGTGTGATGTAGTTATGCGTCATTTTGTTTCAATATCAGCTAATAGGTGATGTATGAATGCGTCATTTTGTTTGAACATCAGCGAATGTGTGATGTAGTTATGCGTCATTTTTTTAACATCAGCTAATGTGTAATGTAGTTATGCGTCATTTTGTTTGTACATCAGCTAATGTGAAATGAAGTTATGTGTCATTTTCTTTGTATATCAGCTAATGTGTAATGCAGTTAAGCGTCATTTTGTTTGTGTATCAGCTAATGTGTGATGTAGTCATGTGTCATTTTGTGTGTACATCAGCTAATGTGTGATGAGGTGATGTGTCATTTTGTTTGTACATCAGCTAATGTGTGATGTGGTTATGCGTCATTTTGTTTGCACATCAGCTAATGTGTGATGAAGTTATGCATCATTTTGTTTGTATATCAGCAAATGTGTGATGTAGTTATGCGTCATTTTTTTAACATCAGCTAATGTGTGATCTAGTTATGCATCATATTGTTTGTGCATCAGCTAATGTGTGATGACTTATGCATCATTTTGTTTGTATATCAGCTGATGTGTAATGTAGTTATGTGTCATTTTGTTTGTATATCAGCTACTCTGTGATGTAGTTATGAGTCATTTTGTTTGTACATCAGCTAATGTGTGATGTAGTTATGCGTCATTTTGTTTGTACATCAGCTAATGTGTGATGTAGTTATGCGTCATTTTGTTTGCACATCAGCTAATGTGTGATGAAGTTATGCATCATTTTGTTTGTATATCAGCTAATGTGTGATGTAGTTATGCGTCATTTTTTTAACATCAGCTAATGTGTGATGTAGTTATGCATCATTCTGTTTGTGCATCAGCTAATGTGTGATGAATTATGCATCATTTTGTTTGTATACCAGCTAATGTGTAATGTAGATATGCGTCATTTTGTTTGTACATCAGCTAATGTGAGATGAAGTTATGTGTCATTTTGTTTGTATATCAGCTAATGTGTAATGCAGTTAAGCGTCATTTTGTGTGTGTATCAGCTAATGTGTCATGTAGTTATGCGTCGTTGTGTTTGTATATCAGTTAATGTGTGATGTCGTTATACCTCATTTTGTTTGTACATCAGCTAATGTATGATGTAGTTATGCGTCATTTTGTTTGCACATCAGCTAATGTGTGATGTAGTCATGTGTCATTTTGTGTGTACATCAGCTAATGTGTGATGAGGTGATGTGTCATTTTGTTTGTACATCAGCTAATGTGTGATGTGGTTATGCGTCATTTTGTTTGCACATCAGCTAATGTGTGATGAAGTTATGCATCATTTTGTTTGTATAACAGCAAATGTGTGATGTAGTTATGCGTCATTTTTTTAACATCAGCTAATGTGTGATCTAGTTATGCATCATATTGTTTGTGCATCAGCTAATGTGTGATGACTTATGCATCATTTTGTTTGTATATCAGCTGATGTGTAATGTAGTTATGTGTCATTTTGTTTGTATATCAGCTACTCTGTGATGTAGTTATGCGTCATTTTGTTTGTACATCAGCTAATGTGTGATGTAGTTATGTATCATTTGGTTTGTATATCACCTAATGTGTGATGTGGTTATGCGTCATTTTTTTAACATCAGCTAATGTGTGATGTAGTTATGCATCATTTTGTGTGTGCATCAGCTAATGTGTGATGACTTATGCATCATTGTGTTTGTATATCAGCTGATGTGTAATGTAGTTATGCATCATTTTGTTTGTATATCAGCTAATGTGTGATGTAGTTATGCGTCAATTTGTTTGTACATCAGCTAATATGAGATGAAGTTATGTGTCATTTTGTTTGTATATCAGCTAATGTGTGATGTAGTTATGCCTCATTTTGTTTGCACATCAGCTAATGTGTGATGAAATTATGCATCATTTTGTTTGTATATCAGCTAATGTGTGATGTAGTTATGAATCATTTTGTGTGTACATCAGCTAATGTGTGATGTAGTTATGAATCATTGTGTTTGTATATCAGCTGATGTGTAATGTAGTTATGCATCATTTTGTTTGTATATCAGCTAATGTGTGATGTAGTTATGCGTCAATTTGTTTGTACATCAGCTAATATGAGATGAAGTTATGTGTCATTTTGTTTGTATATCAGCTAATGTGTGATGTAGTTATGCCTCATTTTGTTTGCACATCAGCTAATGTGTGATGAAATTATGCATCATTTTGTTTGTATATCAGCTAATGTGTGATGTAGTTATGAATCATTTTGTGTGTACATCAGCTAATGTGTGATGTAGTTATGAATCATTGTGTTTGTACATCAGCTAATGTGTAAGGTGGTTATGTGTCATTTTGGTTGTACATCAGCTAATGTGTGATGTAGTTAACTGTCATTTTGTTTGTATATCAGCTAATGTGTGATGTAGTTATGCGTCGTTATGTTTGTATATCAGTTAATCTGTGATGTAGTTATGCGTCATTTTGTTTGTACATCAGCTAATGTGTGATGTAGTCATGCGTCATTTTGTTTGTACATCAGCTAATGTGTGATGTAGTTATGCGTCATTTTGTTTGCACATCAGCTAATGTGTGATGAAGTTATGCATCATTTTGTTTGTATATCAGCTGATGTGTAATGTAGTTATGCATCATTTTGTTTGTATATCAGCTAATGTGTGATGTAGTTATGCGTCGTTGTGTTTGTATATCAGTTAATCTGTGATGTAGTTATGCGTCATTTTGTTTGTACATCAGCTAATGTGTGATGTAGTCATGCGTCATTTTGTTTGTACATCAGCTAATGTGTGATGTAGTTATGCGTCATTTTGTTTGCACATCAGCTAAGGTGTGATGAAGTTATGCATCTTTTGTTTGTACATCAGCTAATGTGTAATGTGGTTATATGTCATTTTGGTAGTACATCAGCTAAAGTGTGATGTAGTTAACTGTCATTTTGTTTGTATATCAACTAATGTGTGATGTAGTTATGCGTCATTTTGTTTGAACAGCAGCTAATGGGTGTTGTAGTAATGCGTCATTTTGTTTGAACACCAGCTAATGTGTGAGGTAGTTATGCATCATTCTTTTTAACATCAGCTAATGTGTGATGTAGTTATGCATCATTTTGTTTGTGCATCAGCTAATGTGTGATGACTTATGCATCATTTTGTTTGTATATCAGCTGATGTGTAATCTAGTTATGTGTCATTTTGTTTGTATATCAGCTACTCTGTGATGTAGTTATGCCTCATTTAGTTTGTACATCAGCTAATGTGTGATGTAGTTATGTATCATTTTGTTTGTATATCAACTAATGTGTGATGTGGTTATGCGTCATTTTTTTGACATCAGCTAATGTGTGATGTAGTTATGCATCATTTTGTTTGTGCATCAGCTAATGTGTGATGACTTATGCATCATTTTGTTTGTATATCAGCTGATGTGTAATGTAGTTATGCATCATTTTGTTTGTATATCAGCTAATGTGTGATGTAGTTATGCGTCGTTGTGTTTGTATATCAGTTAATCTGTGATGTAGTTATGCGTCATTTTGTTTGTACATCAGCTAATGTGTGATGTAGTTATGCGTCATTTTGTTTGTACATCAGCTAATGCGTGATGTAGTTATGCGTCATTTTGTTTGCACATCAGCTAATGTGTGATGTAGTCATGTGTCATTTTGTTTGTACATCAGCTAATGTGTGATGTAGTCATGCGTCATTTTGTTTGTACATCAGCTAATGTGTGATGTAGTTATGCCTCATTTTGTTTGCACATCAGCTAATGTGTGATGAAATTATGCATCATTTTGTTTGTATATCAGCTAATGTGTGATGTAGTTATGAATCATTTTGTTTGTACATCAGCTAGTGTGTAATGTGGTTATGTATCATTTTGGTTGTACATCAGCTAAAGGGTGATGTAGTTAACTGTCATTTTGTTTGCACATCAGCTAATGTGTGATGAAATTATGAATCATTTTGTTTGTACATCAGCTAATGTGTAAGGTGGTTATGTGTCATTTTGGTTGTACATCAGCTAATGTGTGATGTAGTTAACTGTCATTTTGTTTGTATATCAGCTAATGTGTGATGTAGTTATGCGTCGTTATGTTTGTATATCAGTTAATCTGTGATGTAGTTATGCGTCATTTTGTTTGTACATCAGCTAATGTGTGATGTAGTCATGCGTCATTTTGTTTGTACATCAGCTAATGTGTGATGTAGTTATGCGTCATTTTGTTTGCACATCAGCTAATGTGTGATGAAGTTATGCATCATTTTGTTTGTATATCAGCTGATGTGTAATGTAGTTATGCATCATTTTGTTTGTATATCAGCTAATGTGTGATGTAGTTATGCGTCGTTGTGTTTGTATATCAGTTAATCTGTGATGTAGTTATGCGTCATTTTGTTTGTACATCAGCTAATGTGTGATGTAGTCATGCGTCATTTTGTTTGTACATCAGCTAATGTGTGATGTAGTTATGCGTCATTTTGTTTGTACATCAGCTAATGTGTGATGTAGTTATGCGTCATTTTGTTTGCACATCAGCTAAGGTGTGATGAAGTTATGCATCTTTTGTTTGTATATCAGCTAATGTGTGATGTAGTTATGAATCATTTTGTTTGTACATCAGCTAATGTGTAATGTGGTTATGTGTCATTTTGGTAGTGCATCAGCTAAAGTGTGATGTAGTTAACTGTCATTTTGTTTGTATATCAACTAATGTGTGATGTAGTTATGCGTCATTTTGTTTGAACAGCAGCCAATGGGTGTTGTAGTAATGCGTCATTTTGTTTGAACACCAGCTAATGTGTGAGGTAGTTATGCATCATTCTGTTTAACATCAGCTGATGTGTGATGTAGTTATGCATCATTTTGTTTGTGCATCAGCTAATGTGTGATGACTTATGCATCATTTTGTTTGTATATCAGCTGATGTGTAATGTAGTTATGTGTCATTTTGTTTGTATATCAGCTACTCTGTGATGTAGTTATGCCTCATTTTGTTTGTACATCAGCTAATGTGTGATGTAGTTATGTATCATTTTGTTTGTATATCAACTAATGTGTGATGTGGTTATGCGTCATTTTTTTGACATCAGCTAATGTGTGATGTAGTTATGCATCATATTGTTTGTGCATCAGCTAATGTGTGATGACTTATGCATCATTTTGTTTGTATATCAGCTGATGTGTAATGTAGTTATGCATCATTTTGTTTGTATATCAGCTAATGTGTGATGTAGTTATGCGTCGTTGTGTTTGTATATCAGCTAATGTGTGATGTAGTTATGCGTCATTTTGTTTGTACATCAGCTAATGCGTGATGTAGTTATGCGTCATTTTGTTTGCACATCAGCTAATGTGTGATGTAGTCATGTGTCATTTTGTTTGTACATCAGCTAATGTGTGATGTAGTCATGCGTCATTTTGTTTGTACATCAGCTAATGTGTGATGTAGTTATGCCTCATTTTGTTTGCACATCAGCTAATGTGTGATGAAATTATGCATCATTTTGTTTGTATATCAGCTAATGTGTGATGTAGTTATGAATCATTTTGTTTGTACATCAGCTAGTGTGTAATGTGGTTATGTATCATTTTGGTTGTACATCAGCTAAAGGGTGATGTAGTTAACTGTCATTTTGTTTGCACATCAGCTAATGTGTGATGAAATTATGAATCATTTTGTTTGTACATCAGCTAATGTGTAATGTGGTTATGCGTCATTTTGTTTGAACATTAGCTAATGTGTGATGTAGTTATGCATCATTTTGTTTGTACATCAGCTAATGTGTGATGTAGTTATGTGTCATTTTGTTTGTATATCAACTAATGTGTGATGTAGTTATGCGTCATTTTGTTTCAATATCAGCTAATAGGTGATGTATGAATGCGTCATTTTGTTTGAACATCAGCGAATGTGTGATGTAGTTATGCGTCATTTTTTTAACATCAGCTAATGTGTAATGTAGTTATGCGTCATTTTGTTTGTACATCAGCTAATGTGAAATGAAGTTATGTGTCATTTTCTTTGTATATCAGCTAATGTGTAATGCAGTTAAGCGTCATTTTGTTTGTGTATCAGTTAATGTGTGATTTAGTTATGCGTCATTTTGTTTGTACATCAGCTAATGTGTGATTTAGTTATGCGTCATTTTGTTTGTACATCAGCTAATGCGTGATGTAGTTATGCGTCATTTTGTTTGCACATCAGCTAATGCGTGATGTAGTTATGCGTCATTTTGTTTGCACATCAGCTAATGTGTGATGTAGTCATGTGTCATTTTGTTTGCACATCAGCTAATGTGTGATGTAGTCATGTGTCATTTTCTTTGTACATCAGCTAATGTGTGATGTAGTCATGCGTCATTGTGTTTGTACATTAGCTAATGTGTGATGTAGTTATGCCTCATTTTGTTTGCACATCAGCTAATGTGTGATGAAGTTATGCATCATTTTGTTTGTATATCAGCTAATGTGTGATGTAGTTATGAATCATTTTGTTTGTACATTAGCTAATGTGTGGTGTGGTTATGTGTCATTTTGTGTGTACATCAGCTAAAGTGTGATGTAGTTAGGTGTCATTTTGTTTGTATATCAACTAATGTGTGATGTAGTTATGCGTCATTTTGTTTGAACATCAGCTAATGTGTGATGTAGTTATGCATCATTTTGTTTGTACATCAGCATGTGTGATGTAGTTATGTGTCATTTTGTTTGTATATCAAGTAATGTGTGATGTAGTTATGCGTCATTTTGTTTCAATATCAGCTAATGGGTGCTGTATGAATGCGTCATTTTGTATGTACATCAGCTAATGTGAGATGTCATTATGCGTCATTTTGTTTGCACATCAGCTAATGTGTGATGAAGTTATGCCTCATTTTGTTGTTATATCAGCTAATGTGTGATGTAGTTATGCCTCATTTTGTTTGCACATCAGCTAATGTGTGATGTAGTTATGCATCATTTTGTTTTTATATCAACTAATGTGTGATGTAGTTATGCATCATTTTGTTTGTACATCAGCTAATGTGTGATGTAGTTATGTGTCATTTTGTTTGTATATCAACTAATGTGTGATGTATTTATGCGTCATTTTGTTTGAACATCAGCTAATGGGTGCTGTAGTAATGCGTCAATTTGTTTGAACATCAGCTAATGTGTGATGTAGTTATGCGTCATTTTTTTTAACATCAGCTAATGTGTGATGTAGTTATGCGTCATTTTGTTTGTGCATCAGCTAATGTGTGATGACTTATGCATCATTTTGTTTGTATATCAGCTGATGTGTAATGTAGTTATGTGTCATTTTGTTTGTATATCAGCTACTCTGTGATGTAGTTATGCGTCATTTTGTTTGTACATCAGCTAATGTGTGATGTAGTTATGCGTCATTTTGTTTTAACAGCAGCTAATGGGTGTTGTAGTAATGCGTCAATTTGTTTGAACACCAGCTAACGTGTGATGTAGTTATGCATCATTTTGTTTGTACATCAGCTAATGTGTGATGTAGTTATGTGTCATTTTGTTTGTATATCAACTAATGTGTGCTGTAGTAATGCGTCATTTTGTTTGAACATCAGCTAATGTGTGATGTAGTTATGCGTCATTTATTTTAACATCAGCTAATGTGTGATGTAGTTATGCATCATTTTGTTTGTGTATCAGCTAATGTGTGATGTAGTTATGTGTCATTTTGTTTGTATATCAACTAATGTGTGATGTATTTATGCGTCATTTTGTTTGAACATCAGCTAATGGGTGCTGTAGTAATGCGTCAATTTGTTTGAACATCAGCTAATGCGTGATGTAGTTATGCGTCATTTTTTTTAACATCAGCTAATGTGTGATGTAGTTATGCATCATTTTGTTTGTGCATCAGCTAATGTGTGATGACTTATGCATCATTTTGTTTGTATATCAGCTGATGTGTAATGTAGTTATGTGTCATTTTGTTTGTATATCAGCTACTCTGTGATGTAGTTATGCGTCATTTTGTTTGTACATCAGCTAATGTGTGATGTAGTTATGCGTCATTTTGTTTGAACAGCAGCTAATGGGTGTTGTAGTAATGCGTCATTTTGTTTGAACACCAGCTAACGTGTGATGTAGTTATGCATCATTTTTTTGTACATCAGCTAATGTGTGATGTAGTTATGTGTCATTTTGTTTGTATATCAACTAATGTGTGATGTAGTTATGCGTCATTTTGTTTGAACATCAGCTAATGGGTGCTGTAGTAATGCGTCATTTTGTTTGAACATCAGCTAATGTGTGATGTAGTTATGCGTCATTTATTTTAACATCAGCTAATGTGTGATGTAGTTATTCATCATTTTGTTTGTGCATCAGCTAATGTGTGATTACTTATGCATCATTTTGTTTGTATATCAGCTGATGTGTAATGTAGTTATGTGTCATTTTGTTTGTATATCAGCTACTCTGTGATGTAGTTATGCGTCATTTTGTTTGTACATCAGCTAATGTGTGATGTAGTTATGTATCATTTGGTTTGTATATCAACTAATGTGTGATGTGGTTATGCGTCATTTTTTTAACATCAGCTAATGTGTGATGTAGTTATGCATCATTTTGTTTGTGCATCAGCTAATGTGTGATGACTTATGCGTCATTTTGTTTGTATATCAGCTGATGTGTAATGTAGTTATGCATCATTTTGTTTGTATATCAGCTAATGTGTGATGTAGTTATGCATCAGTTTGTTTGTACATCAGCTAATGTGAGATGAAGTTATGTGTCATTTTGTTTGTATATCAGCTAATGTGTAATACAGTTAAGCGTCATTTTGTTTGTGTATCAGCTAATGTGTGATGTAGTTATGCGTCGTTGTGTTTGTATATCAGTTAATGTGTGATGTATTTATGCGTCATTTTGTTTGAACATCAGCTAATGGGTGCTGTAGTAATGCGTCAATTTGTTTGAACATCAGCTAATGCGTGATGTAGTTATGCGTCATTTTTTTTAACATCAGCTAATATGTGATGTAGTTACGCATCATTTTGTTTGTGCATCAGCTAATGTGTGATGACTTATGCATCATTTTGTTTGTATATCAGCTGATGTGTAATGTAGTTATGTGTCATTTTGTTTGTATATCAGCTACTCTGTGATGTAGTTATGCGTCATTTTGTTTGTACATCAGCTAATGTGTGATGTAGTTATGCGTCATTTTGTTTGAACAGCAGCTAATGGGTGTTGTAGTAATGCGTCATTTTGTTTGAACACCAGCTAACGTGTGATGTAGTTATGCATCATTTTGTTTGTACATCAGCTAATGTGTGATGTAGTTATGTGTCATTTTGTTTGTATATCAACTAATGTGTGATGTAGTTATGCGTCATTTTGTTTGAACATCAGCTAATGGGTGCTGTAGTAATGCGTCATTTTGTTTGAACATCAGCTAATGTGTGATGTAGTTATGCGTCATTTATTTTAACATCAGCTAATGTGTGATGTAGTTATTCATCATTTTGTTTGTGCATCAGCTAATGTGTGATTACTTATGCATCATTTTGTTTGTATATCAGCTGATGTGTAATGTAGTTATGTGTCATTTTGTTTGTATATCAGCTACTCTGTGATGTAGTTATGCGTCATTTTGTTTGTACATCAGCTAATGTGTGATGTAGTTATGTATCATTTGGTTTGTATATCAACTAATGTGTGATGTGGTTATGAGTCATTTTTTTAACATCAGCTAATGTGTGATGTAGTTATGCATCATTTTGTTTGTGCATCAGCTAATGTGTGATGACTTATGCGTCATTTTGTTTGTATATCAGCTGATGTGTAATGTAGTTATGCATCATTTTGTTTGTATATCAGCTAATGTGTGATGTAGTTATGCGTCAGTTTGTTTGTACATCAGCTAATGTGAGATGAAGTTATGTGTCATTTTGTTTGTATATCAGCTAATGTGTAATACAGTTAAGCGTCATTTTGTTTGTGTATCAGCTAATGTGTGATGTAGTTATGCGTCGTTGTGTTTGTATATCAGTTAATGTGTGATGTAGTTATGCGTCATTTTGTTTGTACATCAGCTAATGTGTGATGTAGTTATGCGTCATTTTGTTTGTACATCAGCTAATGCGTGATGTAGTTATGCGTCATTTTGTTTCCAAATCAGCTAATGTGTGATGCAGTCATGTGTCATTTTGTTTGTACATCAGCTAATGTGTGATGTAGTCATGCGTCATTTGTTTGTACATCAGCTAATGTGTGATGTAGTTATGCGTCATTTTGTTTGCACATCAGCTAATGTGTGATGAAGTTATGCATCATTTTGTTTGTACATCAGCTATTGTGTAATGTGGTTATGTGTCATTTTGGTTGTACATCAACTAAAGGGTGATGTAGTTAACTGTCATTTTGTTTGTATATCAACTAATGTGTGATGTGGTTATGTGTCATTTTGTGTGTACATCAGCTAAAGTGTGATGTAGTTAAGTGTCATTTTGTTTGTATATCAACTAATGTGTGATGTAGTTATGCGTCATTTTGTTTGAACATCAGCTAATGTGTGATGTAGTTATGTGTCATTTTGTTTGTATATCAACTAATGTGTGATGTAGTTATGCGTCATTTTGTTTCAATATCAGCTAATGGGTGCTGTATGAATGCGTCATTTTGTTTGAACATCAGCTAATGTGTGATGTAGTTATGCGTCATTTTTTAACATCAGCTAATGTGTGATGTAGTTATGCATCATTTTGTTTGTGCATCAGCTAATGTGTGATGAATTATGCATCATTTTGTTTGTATACCAGCTAATGTGTAATGTAGATATGCGTCATTTTGTTTGTACATCAGCTAATGTGAGATGAAGTTATGTGTCATTTTGTTTGTATATCAGCTAATGTGTAATGCAGTTAAGCGTCATTTTGTTTGTGTATCAGCTAATGTGTCATGTAGTTATGCGTCGTTGTGTTTGTATATCAGTTAATGTGTGATGTCGTTATGCGTCATTTTGTTTGTACATCAGTTAATGTGTGATGTAGTTATGCGTCATTTTGTTTGTACATCAGCTAATGCGTGATGTAGTTATGCGTCATTTTGTTTGTACATCAGCTAATGTGTGATGTAGTTATGCGTCATTTTGTTTGTACATCAGCTAATGTGTGATGTAGTTATGTGTCATTTTGTTTGTATATCAACTAATGTGTGATGTAGTTATGCGTCATTTTGTTTCAATATCAGCTAATGGGTGCTGTATGAATGCGTCATTTTGTTTGAACATCAGCTAATGTGTGATGTAGTTATGCGTCATTTTTTTAACATCAGCTAATGTGTGATGTAGTTATGCATCATTTTGTTTGTGCATCAGCTAATGTGTGATGAATTATGCATCATTTTTTTGTATACCAGCTAATGTGTAATGTAGATATGCGTCATTTTGTTTGTACATCAGCTAATGTGAGATGAAGTTATGTGTCATTTTGTTTGTATATCAGCTAATGTGTAATGCAGTTAAGCGTCATTTTGTTTGTGTATCAGCTAATGTGTCATGTAGTTATGCGTCGTTGTGTTTGTATATCAGTTAATGTGTGATGTCGTTATGCGTCATTTTGTTTGTACATCAGCTAATGTGTGATGTAGTTATGCGTCATTTTGTTTGTACATCAGCTAATGCGTGATGTAGTTATGCGTCATTTGTTTGTACATCAGCTAATGTGTGATGTAGTTATGCGTCATTTTGTTTGCACATCAGCTAATGTGTGATGAAGTTATGCATCATTTTGTTTGTATATCAGCTAATGTGTGATGTAGTTATGAATCATTTTGTTTCAATATCAGCTAATGGGTGCTGTATGAATGCGTCATTTTGTTTGAACATCAGCTAATGTGTGATGTAGTTATGCGTCATTTTTTTAACATCAGCTAATGTGTGATGTAGTTATGCATCATTCTGTTTGTGCATCAGCTAATGTGTGATGACTTATGCATCATTTTGTTTGTATACCAGCTAATGTGTAATGTAGATATGCGTCATTTTGTTTGTACATCAGCTAATGTGAGATGAAGTTATGTGTCATTTTGTTTGTATATCAGCTAATGTGTAATGCAGTTAAGCGTCATTTTGTTTGTGTATCAGCTAATGTGTCATGTAGTCATGGGTCGTTGTGTTTGTATATCAGTTAATGTGTGATGTCGTTATGCGTCATTTTGTTTGTACATCAGCTAATGTGTGATGTAGTTATGCGTCATTTTGTTTGCTCATCAGCTAATGTGTGATGTAGTCATGTGTCATTTTGTGTGTACATCAGCTAATGTGTGATGAGGTGATGTGTCATTTTGTTTGTACATCAGCTAATGTGTGATGTGGTTATGCGTCATTTTGTTTGCACATCAGCTAATGTGTGATGAAGTTATGCATCATTTTGTTTGTATATCAGCAAATGTGTGATGTAGTTATGCGTCATTTTTTTAACATCAGCTAATGTGTGATCTAGTTATGCATCATATTGTTTGTGCATCAGCTAATGTGTGATGACTTATGCATCATTTTGTTTGTATATCAGTTGATGTGTAATGTAGTTATGTGTCATTTTGTTTGTATATCAGCTACTCTGTGATGTAGTTATGAGTCATTTTGTTTGTACATCAGCTAATGTGTGATGTAGTTATGCGTCATTTTGTTTATACATCAGCTAATGTGTGATGTAGTTATGCGTCATTTTGTTTGCACATCAGCTAATGTGTGATGAAGTTATGCATCATTTTGTTTGTATATCAGCTAATGTGTGATGTAGTTATGAATCATTTTGTTTGTACATCAGCTAATGTGTGATGTAGTTATGTATCATTTGGTTTGTATATCACCTAATGTGTGATGTGGTTATGCGTCATATTTTTAACATCAGCTAATGTGTGATGTAGTTATGCATCATTTTGTGTGTGCATCAGCTAATGTGTGATGACGTATGCATCATTGTGTTTGTATATCAGCTGATGTGTAATGTAGTTATGCATCATTTTGTTTGTATATCAGCTAATGTGTGATGTAGTTATGCGTCAATTTGTTTGTACATCCGCTAATATGAGATGAAGTTATGTGTCATTTTGTTTGTATATCAGCTAATGTGTGATGTAGTTATGCCTCATTTTGTTTGCACATCAGCTAATGTGTGATGAAATTATGCATCATTTTGTTTGTATATCAGCTAATGTGTGATGTAGTTATGAATCATTTTGTGTGTACATCAGCTAATGTGTGATGTAGTTATGAATTATTGTGTTTGTACATCAGCTAATGTGTAAGGTGGTTATGTGTCATTTTGGTTGTACATCAGCTAATGTGTGATGTAGTTAACTGTCATTTTGTTTGTATATCAGTTAATCTGTGATGTAGTTATGCGTCATTTTGTTTGTACATCAGCTAATGTGTGATGTAGTCATGCGTCATTTTGTTTGTACATCAGCTAATGTGTGATGTAGTCATGTGTCATTTTGTGTGTACATCAGCTAATGTGTGATGAGGTGATGTGTCATTTTGTTTGTGTATCAGCTAATGTGTCATGTAGTCATGGGTCGTTGTGTTTGTATATCAGTTAATGTGTGATGTCGTTATGCGTCATTTTGTTTGTACATCAGCTAATGTGTGATGTAGTTATGCGTCATTTTGTTTGCTCATCAGCTAATGTGTGATGTAGTCATGTGTCATTTTGTGTGTACATCAGCTAATGTGTGATGAGGTGATGTGTCATTTTGTTTGTACATCAGCTAATGTGTGATGTGGTTATGCGTCATTTTGTTTGCACATCAGCTAATGTGTGATGAAGTTATGCATCATTTTGTTTGTATATCAGCAAATGTGTGATGTAGTTATGCGTCATTTTTTTAACATCAGCTAATGTGTGATCTAGTTATGCATCATATTGTTTGTGCATCAGCTAATGTGTGATGACTTATGCATCATTTTGTTTGTATATCAGTTGATGTGTAATGTAGTTATGTGTCATTTTGTTTGTATATCAGCTACTCTGTGATGTAGTTATGAGTCATTTTGTTTGTACATCAGCTAATGTGTGATGTAGTTATGCGTCATTTTGTTTATACATCAGCTAATGTGTGATGTAGTTATGCGTCATTTTGTTTGCACATCAGCCAATGTGTGATGAAGTTATGCATCATTTTGTTTGTATATCAGCTAATGTGTGATGTAGTTATGAATCATTTTGTTTGTACATCAGCTAATGTGTGATGTAGTTATGTATCATTTGGTTTGTATATCACCTAATGTGTGATGTGGTTATGCGTCATATTTTTAACATCAGCTAATGTGTGATGTAGTTATGCATCATTTTGTGTGTGCATCAGCTAATGTGTGATGACTTATGCATCATTGTGTTTGTATATCAGCTGATGTGTAATGTAGTTATGCATCATTTTGTTTGTATATCAGCTAATGTGTGATGTAGTTATGCGTCAATTTGTTTGTACATCCGCTAATATGAGATGAAGTTATGTGTCATTTTGTTTGTATATCAGCTAATGTGTGATGTAGTTATGCCTCATTTTGTTTGCACATCAGCTAATGTGTGATGAAATTATGCATCATTTTGTTTGTATATCAGCTAATGTGTGATGTAGTTATGAATCATTTTGTGTGTACATCAGCTAATGTGTGATGTAGTTATGAATTATTGTGTTTGTACATCAGCTAATGTGTAAGGTGGTTATGTGTCATTTTGGTTGTACATCAGCTAATGTGTGATGTAGTTAACTGTCATTTTGTTTGTATATCAGTTAATCTGTGATGTAGTTATGCGTCATTTTGTTTGTACATCAGCTAATGTGTGATGTAGTCATGCGTCATTTTGTTTGTACATCAGCTAATGTGTGATGTAGTTATGCGTCATTTTGTTTGCACATCAGCTAATGTGTGATGAAGTTATGCATCATTTTGTTTGTATATCAGCTGATGTGTAATGTAGTTATGCATCATTTTGTTTGTATATCAGCTAATGTGTGATGTAGTTATTCGTCGTTGTGTTTGTATATCAGTTAATCTGTGATGTAGTTATGCGTCATTTTGTTTGTACATCAGCTAATGTGTGATGTAGTCATGCGTCATTTTGTTTGTACATCAGCTAATGTGTGATGTAGTTATGCGTCATTTTGTTTGCACATCAGCTAAGGTGTGATGAAGTTATGCATCTTTTGTTTGTATATCAGCTAATGTGTGATGTAGTTATGAATCATTTTGTTTGTACATCAGCTAATGTGTAATCTGGTTATGTGTCATTTTGGTAGTACATCAGCTAAAGTGTGATGTAGTTAACTGTCATTTTGTTTGTATATCAACTAATGTGTGATGTAGTTATGCGTCATTTTGTTTGAACAGCAGCTAATGGGTGTTGTAGTAATGCGTCATTTTGTTTGAACACCAGCTAATGTGTGAGGTAGTTATGCATCATTCTTTTTAACATCAGCTAATGTGTGATGTAGTTATGCATCATTTTGTTTGTGCATCAGCTAATGTGTGATGACTTATGCATCATTTTGTTTGTATATCAGCTGATGTGTAATGTAGTTATGTGTCATTTTGTTTGTATATCAGCTACTCTGTGATGTAGTTATGCCTCATTTTGTTTGTACATCAGCTAATGTGTGATGTAGTTATGTATCATTTTGTTTGTATATCAACTAATGTGTGATGTGGTTATGCGTCATTTTTTTGACATCAGCTAATGTGTGATGTAGTTATGCATCATATTGTTTGTGCATCAGCTAATGTGTGATGACTTATGCATCATTTTGTTTGTATATCAGCTGATGTGTAATGTAGTTATGCATCATTTTGTTTGTATATCAGCTAATGTGTGATGTAGTTATGCGTCGTTGTGTTTGTATATCAGTTAATCTGTGATGTAGTTATGCGTCATTTTGTTTGTACATCAGCTAATGTGTGATGTAGTTATGCGTCATTTTGTTTGTACATCAGCTAATGCGTGATGTAGTTATGCGTCATTTTGTTTGCACATCAGCTAATGTGTGATGTAGTCATGTGTCATTTTGTTTGTACATCAGCTAATGTGTGATGTAGTCATGCGTCATTTTGTTTGTACATCAGCTAATGTGTGATGTAGTTATGCCTCATTTTGTTTGCACATCAGCTAATGTGTGATGAAATTATGCATCATTTTGTTTGTATATCAGCTAATGTGTGATGTAGTTATGAATCATTTTGTTTGTACATCAGCTAGTGTGTAATGTGGTTATGTATCATTTTGGTTGTACATCAGCTAAAGGGTGATGTAGTTAACTGTCATTTTGTTTGCACATCAGCTAATGTGTGATGAAATTATGAATCATTTTGTTTGTACATCAGCTAATGTGTAATGTGGTTATGTGTCATTTTGGTTGTACATCAGCTAAAGGGTGATGTAGTTAACTGTCATTTTGTTTGTATATCAACTAATGTGTGATGTAGTTATGCGTCATTTTGTTTGAACAGCAGCTAATGGGTGTTGTAGTAATGCGTCATTTTGTTTGAACACCAGCTAACGTGTGATGTAGTTATGCATCATTTTGTTTGTACATCAGCTAATGTGTGATGTAGTTATGTGTCATTTTGTTTGTATATCAACTAATGTGTGATGTAGTTATGCGTCATTTTGTTTGAACATCAGCTAATGTGTGAGGTAGTTAAGCGTCATTCTTTTTAACATCAGCTAATGTGTGATGTAGGTATGCATCATTTTGTTTGTGCATCAGCTAATGTGTGATGACTTATGCATCATTTTGTTTGTATATCAGCTGATGTGTAATGTAGTTATGTGTCATTTTGTTTGTATATCAGCTACTCTGTGATGTAGTTATGCCTCATTTTGTTTGTACATCAGCCAATGTGTGATGTAGTTATGTATCATTTTGTTTGTATATCAACTAATGTGTGATGTAGTTATGCGTCATTTTTTTGACATCAGCTAATGTGTGATGTAGTTATGCATCATTTTGTTTGTGCATAAGCTAATGTGTGATGACCTATGCATCATTTTGTTTGTATATCAGCTGATGTGTAATGTAGTTATGCATCATTTTGTTTGTATATCAGCTAATGTGTGATGTAGTTATGCGTCGTTGTGGTTGTATATCAGGTAATCTGTGATGTAGTTATGTGTCAATTTGTTTGTACATCAGCTAATGTGTGATGTAGTTATGCGTCATTTTGTTTGTACATCAGCTAATGCGTGATGTAGTTATGCGTCATTTTGTTTGCACATCAGCTAATGTGTGATGTAGTCATGTGTCATTTTGTTTGTACATCAGCTAATGTGTGATGTAGTCATGCGTCATTTTGTTTGTACATCAGCTATGTGTGATGTAGTTATGCCTCATTTTGTTTGCACATCAGCTAATGTGTGATGAAATTATGCATCATTTTGTTTGTATATCAGCTAATGTGTGATGTAGTTATGAATCATTTTGTTTGTACATCAGCTAATGTGTAATGTGGTTATGTGTCATTTTGCTTGTACATCAGCTAAAGGGTGATGTAGTTAACTGTCATTTTGTTTGTATATCAACTAATGTGTGATGTAGTTATGCGTCATTTTGTTTGCACATCAGCTAATGTGTGCTGTATGAATGCGTCATTTTGTTTGAACATCAGCTAATGTGTGATGTAGTTATGCGTCATTTTTTTAACATCAGATAATGTGTGATGTAGTTATGCATCATTTTGTTTGTGCATCAGCTAATGTGTGATGTAGTTATGAATCATTTTGTTTGTACATCAGCTAATGTGTGATGGGTTATGTGTCATTTTGTGTGTACATCAGCTAATGTGTGATGTAGTTATGAATCATTTTGTTTGTACATCAGCTAATGTGTGATGTGGTTATGTGTCATTTTGTGTGTACATCAGCTAAAGTGTGATGTAGTTAAGTGTCTTTTGTTTGAACATCAGCTAATGTGTGATGTAGTTATGAATCATTTTGTTTGCACATCAGCTAATGTGTGATGTAGTTAAGTGTCTTTTGTTTGAACATCATCTAATGTGTGATGTAGTTATGCATCATTTTGTTTGTACATCAGCTAATGTGTGATGAAATTATGCATCATTTTGTTTGTATATCAGCTAATGTGTGATGTAGTTATGAATCATTTTGTTTGTACATCAGCTAATGTGTGATGTAGTTATGCGTCATTTTGTTTGTATATCAACTAATGTGTGATGTAGTTATGCGTCATTTTGTTTGCACATCAGCTAATGTGTGCTGTATGAATGCGTCATTTTGTTTGAACATCAGCTAATGTGTGATGTAGTTATGCATCATTTTTTTAACATCAGCTAATGTGTGATGTAGTTATGCATCATTTTGTTTGTGCATCAGCTAATGTGTGATGTAGTTATGAATCATTTTGTTTGTACATCAGCTAATGTGTGATGGGTTATGTGTCATTTTGTGTGTACATCAGCTAATGTGTGATGTAGTTATGAATCATTTTGTTTGTACATCAGCTAATGTGTGATGTGGTTATGTGTCATTTTGTGTGTACATCAGCTAAAGTGTGATGTAGTTAAGTGTCTTTTGTTTGAACATCAGCTAATGTGTGATGTAGTTATGAATCATTTTGTTTGCACATCAGCTAATGTGTGATGTAGCTAAGTGTCTTTTGTTTGAACATCATCTAATGTGTGATGTAGTTATGCATCATTTTGTTTGTACATCAGCTAATGTGTGAGGAAATTATGCATCATTTTGTTTGTATATCAGCTAATGTGTGATGTAGTTATGAATCATTTTGTTTGTACATCAGCTAATGTGTGATGTAGTTATGCGTCATTTTGTTTGTATATCAACTAATGTGTGATGTAGTTATGCGTCATTTTGTTTGCACATCAGCTAATGTGTGCTGTATGAATGCGTCATTTTGTTTGAACATCAGCTAATGTGTGATGTAGTTATGCGTCATTTTTTTAACATCAGCTAATGTGTGATGTAGTTATGCATCATTTTGTTTGTGCATCAGCTAATGTGTGATGTAGTTATGAATCATTTTGTTTGTACATCAGCTAATGTGTGATGTGGTTATGTGTCGTTTTGTGTGTACATCAGCTAATGTGTGATGTAGTTATGAATCATTTTGTTTGTACATCAGCTAATGTGTGATGTGGTTATGTGTCATTTTGTGTGTACATCAGCTAAAGTGTGATGTAGTTAAGTGTCTTTTGTTTGAACATCAGCTAATGTGTGATGTAGTTATGAATCATTTTGTTTGCACATCAGCTAATGTGTGATGTAGTTAAGTGTCTTTTGTTTGAACATCATCTAATGTGTGATGTAGTTATGCATCATTTTGTTTGTACATCAGCTAATGTGTGATGAAGTTATTCATCATTTTGTTTGTATATCAGCTAATCTGTGATGTAGTTATGAATCATTTTGTTTGTACATCAGCTAATGTGTGATGTGGTTATGTGTCATTTTGTGTGTACATCAGCTAAAGTGTGATGTAGTTAAGTGTCTTTTGTTTGAACATCAGCTAATGTGTGATGTAGTTATGCGTCATTTTGTTTGTACATCAGCTAATGTGTGATGTAGTTATGTGTCATTTTGTTTGTATATCAACTAATGTGTGATGTAGTCATGCGTCATTTTGTTTCAATATCAGCTAATGGGTGCTGTATGAATGCGTCATTTTGTTTGAACATCAGCTAATGTGTGATGTAGTTATGCGTCATTTTGTTTGTGCATCAGCTAATGTGTGATGTAGTTATGCGTCGTTGTGTTTGTATATCAGTTAATGGGTGATGTAGTTATGCGTCATTTTGTTTGTACATCAGCTAATGTGTGATGTAGTTATGCGTCATTTTGTTTGTACATCAGCTAATGCGTGATGTAGTTATGCGTCATTTTGTTTGCACATCAGCTAATGTGTGATGTAGTCATGTGTCATTTTGTTTGTACATCAGTTAATGAGTGTTGTAGTCATGCGTCATTTTGTTTGTATATCAACTAATGTGTGATGTGGTTATGCGTCATTTTTTTGACATCAGCTAATGTGTGATGTAGTTATGCATCATTTTGTTTGTGCATCAGCTAATGTGTGATGACATATGCATCATTTTGTTTGTATATCAGCTGATGTGTAATGTAGTTATGAATCATTTTGTTTGTACATCAGCTAATGTGTGATGTAGTTATGCGTCATTTTGTTTGCACATCAGCTAATGTGTGATGAAGTTATGTATCATTTTGTTTGTATATCAACTAATGTGTGATGTAGTTATGCGTCATTTTGTTTGTACATCTGCTATTGTGTGATGTAGTTATGCGTCATTTTGTTTGTACATCAGCTGATGCGTGATGTAGTTATGCGTCATTTTGTTTGCACATCAGCTAATGTGTGATGTAGTCATGTGTCATTTTGTTTGTACATCAGCTAATGAGTGTTGTAGTCATGCGTCATTTTGTTTGTACATCAGCTACTGTGTGATGTAGTTTTGCGTCATTTTGTTTGCACATCAGCTAATGTGTGATGAAGTTATGTATCATTTTGTTTGTATATCAACTAATGTGTGATGTGGTTATGCGTCATTTTTTTGACATCAGCTAATGTGTGATGTAGTTATGCATCATTTTGTTTGTGCATCAGCTAATGTGTGATGACATATGCATCATTTTGTTTGTATATCAGCTGATGTGTAATGTAGTTATGCATCATTTTGTTTGTATATCAGCTAATGTGTGATGTAGTCATGTGTCATTTTGTGTGTACATCAGCTAATGTGTGATGAGGTGATGTGTCATTTTGTTTGTACATCAGCTAATGTGTGATGTGGTTATGCGTCATTTTGTTTGCACATCAGCTAATGTGTGATGAAGTTATGCATCATTTTGTTTGTATATCAGCAAATGTGTGATGTAGTTATGCGTCATTTTCTTAACATCAGCTAATGTGTGATCTAGTTATGCATCATATTGTTTGTGCATCAGCTAATGTGTGATGACTTATGCATCATTTTGTTTGTATATCAGCTGATGTGTAATGTAGTTATGTGTCATTTTGTTTGTATATCAGCTACTCTGTGATGTAGTTATGAGTCATTTTGTTTGTACATCAGCTAATGTGTGATGTAGTTATGCGTCATTTTGTTTATACATCAGCTAATGTGTGATGTAGTTATGCGTCATTTTGTTTGCACATCAGCTAATGTGTGATGAAGTTATGCATCATTTTGCTTGTATATCAGCTAATGTGTGATGTAGTTATGAATCATTTTGTTTCAATATCAGCTAAGGGGTGCTGTATGAATGCGTCATTTTGTTTGAACATCAGCTAATGTGTGATGTAGTTATGCGTCATTTTTTTAACATCAGCTAATGTGTGATGTAGTTATGCATCATTCTGTTTGTGCATCAGCTAATGTGTGATGAATTATGCATCATTTTGTTTGTATACCAGCTAATGTGTAATGTAGATATGCGTCATTTTGTTTGTACATCAGCTAATGTGAGATGAAGTTATGTGTCATTTTGTTTGTATATCAGCTAATGTGTAATGCAGTTAAGCGTCATTTTGTTTGTGTATCAGCTAATGTGTCATGTAGTTATGCGTCGTTGTGTTTGTATATCAGTTAATGTGTGATGTCGTTATACCTCATTTTGTTTGTACATCAGCTAATGTATGATGTAGTTATGCGTCATTTTGTTTGCACATCAGCTAATGTGTGATGTAGTCATGTGTCATTTTGTGTGTACATCAGCTAATGTGTGATGAGGTGATGTGTCATTTTGTTTGTACATCAGCTAATGTGTGATGTGGTTATGCGTCATTTTGTTTGCACATCAGCTAATGTGTGATGAAGTTATGCATCATTTTGTTTGTATATCAGCAAATGTGTGATGTAGTTATGCGTCATTTTTTTAACATCAGCTAATGTGTGATCTAGTTATGCATCATATTGTTTGTGCATCAGCTAATGTGTGATGACTTATGCATCATTTTGTTTGTATATCAGCTGATGTGTAATGTAGTTATGTGTCATTTTGTTTGTAAATCAGCTACTCTGTGATGTAGTTATGCGTCATTTTGTTTGTACATCAGCTAATGTGTGATGTAGTTATGTATCATTTGGTTTGTATATCACCTAATGTGTGATGTGGTTATGCGTCATTTTTTAACATCAGCTAATGTGTGATGTAGTTATGCATCATTTTGTGTGTGCATCAGCTAATGTGTGATGTAGTTATGTGTCATTTTGTGTGTACATCAGCTAAAGTGTGATGTAGTTAAGTGTCTTTTGTTTGAACATCAGCTAATGTGTGATGTAGTTATGCGTCATTTTGTTTGTACATCAGCTAATGTGTGATGTAGTTATGTGTCATTTTGTTTGTATATCAACTAATGTGTGATGTAGTCATGCGTCATTTTGTTTCAATATCAGCTAATGGGTGCTGTATGAATGCGTCATTTTGTTTGAACATCAGCTAATGTGTGATGTAGTTATGCGTCATTTTTTTAACATCAGCTAATGTGTGATGTAGTTATGCATCATTTTGTTTGTGCATCAGCTAATGTGTGATGTAGTTATGCGTCGTTGTGTTTGTATATCAGTTAATGGGTGATGTAGTTATGCGTCATTTTGTTTGTACATCAGCTAATGTGTGATGTAGTTATGCGTCATTTTGTTTGTACATCAGCTAATGCGTGATGTAGTTATGCGTCATTTTGTTTGCACATCAGCTAATGTGTGATGTAGTCATGTGTCATTTTGTTTGTACATCAGTTAATGAGTGTTGTAGTCATGCGTCATTTTGTTTGTACATCAGCTAATGTGTGATGTAGTTATGCGTCATTTTGTTTGCACATCAGCTAATGTGTGATGAAGTTATGTATCATTTTGTTTGTATATCAACTAATGTGTGATGTGGTTATGCGTCATTTTTTTGACATCAGCTAATGTGTGATGTAGTTATGCATCATTTTGTTTGTGCATCAGCTGATGTGTAATGTAGTTATGAATCATTTTGTTTGTACATCAGCTAATGTGTGATGTAGTTATGCGTCATTTTGTTTGCACATCAGCTAATGTGTGATGAAGTTATGCATCATTTTGCTTGTATATCAGCTAATGTGTGATGTAGTTATGAATCATTTTGTTTCAATATCAGCTAAGGGGTGCTGTATGAATGCGTCATTTTGTTTGAACATCAGCTAATGTGTGATGTAGTTATGCGTCATTTTTTTAACATCAGCTAATGTGTGATGTAGTTATGCATCATTCTGTTTGTGCATCAGCTAATGTGTGATGAATTATGCATCATTTTGTTTGTATACCAGCTAATGTGTAATGTAGATATGCGTCATTTTGTTTGTACATCAGCTAATGTGAGATGAAGTTATGTGTCATTTTGTTTGTATATCAGCTAATGTGTAATGCAGTTAAGCGTCATTTTGTTTGTGTATCAGCTAATGTGTCATGTAGTTATGCGTCGTTGTGTTTGTATATCAGTTAATGTGTGATGTCGTTATACCTCATTTTGTTTGTACATCAGCTAATGTATGATGTAGTTATGCGTCATTTTGTTTGCACATCAGCTAATGTGTGATGTAGTCATGTGTCATTTTGTGTGTACATCAGCTAATGTGTGATGAGGTGATGTGTCATTTTGTTTGTACATCAGCTAATGTGTGATGTGGTTATGCGTCATTTTGTTTGCACATCAGCTAATGTGTGATGAAGTTATGCATCATTTTGTTTGTATATCAGCAAATGTGTGATGTAGTTATGCGTCATTTTTTTAACATCAGCTAATGTGTGATCTAGTTATGCATCATATTGTTTGTGCATCAGCTAATGTGTGATGACTTATGCATCATTTTGTTTGTATATCAGCTGATGTGTAATGTAGTTATGTGTCATTTTGTTTGTAAATCAGCTACTCTGTGATGTAGTTATGCGTCATTTTGTTTGTACATCAGCTAATGTGTGATGTAGTTATGTATCATTTGGTTTGTATATCACCTAATGTGTGATGTGGTTATGCGTCATTTTTTAACATCAGCTAATGTGTGATGTAGTTATGCATCATTTTGTGTGTGCATCAGCTAATGTGTGATGTAGTTATGTGTCATTTTGTGTGTACATCAGCTAAAGTGTGATGTAGTTAAGTGTCTTTTGTTTGAACATCAGCTAATGTGTGATGTAGTTATGCGTCATTTTGTTTGTACATCAGCTAATGTGTGATGTAGTTATGTGTCATTTTGTTTGTATATCAACTAATGTGTGATGTAGTCATGCGTCATTTTGTTTCAATATCAGCTAATGGGTGCTGTATGAATGCGTCATTTTGTTTGAACATCAGCTAATGTGTGATGTAGTTATGCGTCATTTTTTTAACATCAGCTAATGTGTGATGTAGTTATGCATCATTTTGTTTGTGCATCAGCTAATGTGTGATGTAGTTATGCGTCGTTGTGTTTGTATATCAGTTAATGGGTGATGTAGTTATGCGTCATTTTGTTTGTACATCAGCTAATGTGTGATGTAGTTATGCGTCATTTTGTTTGTACATCAGCTAATGCGTGATGTAGTTATGCGTCATTTTGTTTGCACATCAGCTAATGTGTGATGTAGTCATGTGTCATTTTGTTTGTACATCAGTTAATGAGTGTTGTAGTCATGCGTCATTTTGTTTGTACATCAGCTAATGTGTGATGTAGTTATGCGTCATTTTGTTTGCACATCAGCTAATGTGTGATGAAGTTATGTATCATTTTGTTTGTATATCAACTAATGTGTGATGTGGTTATGCGTCATTTTTTTGACATCAGCTAATGTGTGATGTAGTTATGCATCATTTTGTTTGTGCATCAGCTGATGTGTAATGTAGTTATGAATCATTTTGTTTGTACATCAGCTAATGTGTGATGTAGTTATGCGTCATTTTGTTTGCACATCAGCTAATGTGTGATGAAGTTATGTATCATTTTGTTTGTATATCAACTAATGTGTGATGTAGTTATGCGTCATTTTGTTTGTACATCTGCTATTGTGTGATGTAGTTATGCGTCATTTTGTTTGTACATCAGCTAATGCGTGATGTAGTTATGCGTCATTTTGTTTGCACATCAGCTAATGTGTGATGTAGTCATGTGTCATTTTGTTTGTACATCAGCTAATGAGTGTTGTATTCATGCGTCATTTTGTTTGTACATCAGCTACTGTGCGATGTAGTTATGCGTCATTTTGTTTGCACATCAGCTAATGTGTGATGAAGTTATGTATCATTTTGTTTGTATATCAACTAATGTGTGATGTGGTTATGCGTCATTTTTTTGACATCAGCTAATGTGTGATGTAGTTATGCATCATTTTGTTTGTGCATCAGCTAATGTGTGATGACATATGCATCATTTTGTTTGTATATCAGCTGATGTGTAATGTAGTTATGCATCATTTTGTTTGTATATCAGCTAATGTGTGATGTAGTCATGTGTCATTTTGTGTGTACATCAGCTAATGTGTGATGAGGTGATGTGTCATTTTGTTTGTACATCAGCTAATGTGTGATGTGGTTATGCGTCATTTTGTTTGCACATCAGCTAATGTGTGATGAAGTTATGCATCATTTTGTTTGTATATCAGCAAATGTGTGATGTAGTTATGCGTCATTTTTTTAACATCAGCTAATGTGTGATCTAGTTATGCATCATATTGTTTGTGCATCAGCTAATGTGTGATGACTTATGCATCATTTTGTTTGTATATCAGCTGATGTGTAATGTAGTTATGTGTCATTTTGTTTGTATATCAGCTACTCTGTGATGTAGTTATGAGTCATTTTGTTTGTACATCAGCTAATGTGTGATGTAGTTATGCGTCATTTTGTTTATACATCAGCTAATGTGTGATGTAGTTATGCGTCATTTTGTTTGCACATCAGCTAATGTGTGATGAAGTTATGCATCATTTTGCTTGTATATCAGCTAATGTGTGATGTAGTTATGAATCATTTTGTTTCAATATCAGCTAAGGGGTGTTGTATGAATGCGTCATTTTGTTTGAACATCAGCTAATGTGTGATGTAGTTATGCGTCATTTTTTTAACATCAGCTAATGTGTGATGTAGTTATGCATCATTCTGTTTGTGCATCAGCTAATGTGTGATGTAGTTATGCATCATTTTGTTTGTACATCAGCTAATGTGAGATGAAGTTATGTGTCATTTTGTTTGTATATCAGCTAATGTGTAATGCAGTTAAGCGTCATTTTGTTTGTGTATCAGCTAATGTGTCATGTAGTTATGCGTCGTTGTGTTTGTATATCAGTTAATGTGTGATGTCGTTATACCTCATTTTGTTTGTACATCAGCTAATGTATGATGTAGTTATGCGTCATTTTGTTTGCACATCAGCTAATGTGTGATGTAGTCATGTGTCATTTTGTGTGTACATCAGCTAATGTGTGATGAGGTGATGTGTCATTTTGTTTGTACATCAGCTAATGTGTGATGTGGTTATGCGTCATTTTGTTTGCACATCAGCTAATGTGTGATGAAGTTATGCATCATTTTGTTTGTATATCAGCAAATGTGTGATGTAGTTATGCGTCATTTTTTTAACATCAGCTAATGTGTGATCTAGTTATGCATCATATTGTTTGTGCATCAGCTAATGTGTGATGACTTATGCATCATTTTGTTTGTATATCAGCTGATGTGTAATGTAGTTATGTGTCATTTTGTTTGTATATCAGCTACTCTGTGATGTAGTTATGCGTCATTTTGTTTGTACATCAGCTAATGTGTGATGTAGTTATGTATCATTTGGTTTGTATATCACCTAATGTGTGATGTGGTTATGCGTCATTTTTTAACATCAGCTAATGTGTGATGTAGTTATGCATCATTTTGTGTGTGCATCAGCTAATGTGTGATGACTTATGCATCATTGTGTTTGTATATCAGCTGATGTGTAATGTAGTTATGCATCATTTTGTTTGTATATCAGCTAATGTGTGATGTAGTTATGCGTCAATTTGTTTGTACATCAGCTAATATGAGATGAAGTTATGTGTCATTTTGTTTGTATATCAGCTAATGTGTGATGTAGTTATGCCTCATTTTGTTTGCACATCAGCTAATGTGTGATGAAATTATGCATCATTTTGTTTGTATATCAGCTAATGTGTGATGTAGTTATGAATCATTTTGTGTGTACATCAGCTAATGTGTGATGTAGTTATGAATTATTGTGTTTGTACATCAGATAATGTGTAAGGTGGTTATGTGTCATTTTGGTTGTACATCAGCTAATGTGTGATGTAGTTAACTGTCATTTTGTTTGTATATCAGTTAATCTGTGATGTAGTTATGCGTCATTTTGTTTGTACATCAGCTAATGTGTGATGTAGTCATGCGTCATTTTGTTTGTACATCAGCTAATGTGTGATGTAGTTATGCGTCATTTTGTTTGCACATCAGCTAATGTGTGATGAAGTTATGCATCATTTTGTTTGTATATCAGCTGATGTGTAATGTAGTTATGCATCATTTTGTTTGTATATCAGCTAATGTGTGATGTAGTTATGCGTCGTTGTGTTTGTATATCAGTTAATCTGTGATGTAGTTATGCGTCATTTTGTTTGTACATCAGCTAATGTGTGATGTAGTCATGCGTCATTTTGTTTGTACATCAGCTAATGTGTGATGTAGTTATGCGTCATTTTGTTTGCACATCAGCTAAGGTGTGATGAAGTTATGCATCTTTTGTTTGTATATCAGCTAATGTGTGATGTAGTTATGAATCATTTTGTTTGTACATCAGCTAATGTGTAATCTGGTTATGTGTCATTTTGGTAGTAGATCAGCTAAAGTGTGATGTAGTTAACTGTCATTTTGTTTGTATATCAACTAATGTGTGATGTAGTTATGCGTCATTTTGTTTGAACAGCAGCTAATGGGTGTTGTAGTAATGCGTCATTTTGTTTGAACACCAGCTAATGTGTGAGGTAGTTATGCATCATTCTTTTTAACATCAGCTAATGTGTGATGTAGTTATGCATCATTTTGTTTGTGCATCAGCTAATGTGTGATGACTTATGCATCATTTTGTTTGTATATCAGCTGATGTGTAATGTAGTTATGTGTCATTTTGTTTGTATATCAGCTACTCTGTGATGTAGTTATGCCTCATTTTGTTTGTACATCAGCTAATGTGTGATGTAGTTATGTATCATTTTGTTTGTATATCAACTAATGTGTGATGTGGTTATGCGTCATTTTTTTGACATCAGCTAATGTGTGATGTAGTTATGCATCATATTGTTTGTGCATCAGCTAATGTGTGATGACTTATGCATCATTTTGTTTGTATATCAGCTGATGTGTAATGTAGTTATGCATCATTTTGTTTGTATATCAGCTAATGTGTGATGTAGTTATGCGTCGTTGTGTTTGTATATCAGTTAATCTGTGATGTAGTTATGCGTCATTTTGTTTGTACATCAGCTAATGTGTGATGTAGTTATGCGTCATTTTGTTTGTACATCAGCTAATGCGTGATGTAGTTATGCGTCATTTTGTTTGCACATCAGCTAATGTGTGATGTAGTCATGTGTCATTTTGTTTGTACATCAGCTAATGTGTGATGTAGTCATGCGTCATTTTGTTTGTACATCAGCTAATGTGTGATGTAGTTATGCCTCATTTTGTTTGCACATCAGCTAATGTGTGATGAAATTATGCATCATTTTGTTTGTATATCAGCTAATGTGTGATGTAGTTATGAATCATTTTGTTTGTACATCAGCTAGTGTGTAATGTGGTTATGTATCATTTTGGTTGTACATCAGCTAAAGGGTGATGTAGTTAACTGTCATTTTGTTTGCACATCAGCTAATGTGTGATGAAATTATGAATCATTTTGTTTGTACATCAGCTAATGTGTAATGTGGTTATGTGTCATTTTGGTTGTACATCAGCTAAAGGGTGATGTAGTTAACTGTCATTTTGTTTGTATATCAACTAATGTGTGATGTAGTTATGCGTCATTTTGTTTGAACAGCAGCAAATGGGTGTTGTAGTAATGCGTCATTTTGTTTGAACACCAGCTAACGTGTGATGTAGTTATGCATCATTTTGTTTGTACATCAGCTAATGTGTGATGTAGTTATGTGTCATTTTGTTTGTATATCAACTAATGTGTGATGTAGTTATGCGTCATTTTGTTTGAACATCAGCTAATGTGTGAGGTAGTTAAGCGTCATTCTTTTTAACATCAGCTAATGTGTGATGTAGGTATGCATCATTTTGTTTGAGCATCAGCTAATGTGTGATGACTTATGCATCATTTTGTTTGTATATCAGCTGATGTGTAATGTAGTTATGTGTCATTTTGTTTGTATATCAGCTACTCTGTGATGTAGTTATGCCTCATTTTGTTTGTACATCAGCCAATGTGTGATGTAGTTATGTATCATTTTGTTTGTATATCAACTAATGTGTGATGTGGTTATGCGTCATTTTTTTGACATCAGCTAATGTGTGATGTAGTTATGCATCATTTTGTTTGTGCATCAGCTAATGTGTGATGACCTATGCATCATTTTGTTTGTATATCAGCTGATGTGTAATGTAGTTATGCATCATTTTGTTTGTATATCAGCTAATGTGTGATGTAGTTATGCGTCGTTATGTTTGTATATCAGGTAATCTGTGATGTAGTTATGCGTCATTTTGTTTGTACATCAGCTAATGTGTGATGTAGTTATGCGTCATTTTGTTTGTACATCAGCTAATGCGTGATGTAGTTATGCGTCATTTTGTTTGCACATCAGCTAATGTGTGATGTAGTCATGTGTCATTTTGTTTGTACATCAGCTAATGTGTGATGTAGTCATGCGTCATTTTGTTTGTACATCAGCTATGTGTGATGTAGTTATGCCTCATTTTGTTTGCACATCAGCTAATGTGTGATGAAATTATGCATCATTTTGTTTGTATATCAGCTAATGTGTGATGTAGTTATGAATCATTTTGTTTGTACATCAGCTAATGTGTAATGTGGTTATGTGTCATTTTGGTTGTACATCAGCTAAAGGGTGATGTAGTTAACTGTCATTTTGTTTGTATATCAACTAATGTGTGATGTAGTTATGCGTCATTTTGTTTGCACATCAGCTAATGTGTGCTGTATGAATGCGTCATTTTGTTTGAACATCAGCTAATGTGTGATGTAGTTATGCGTCATTTTTTTAACATCAGATAATGTGTGATGTAGTTATGCATCATTTTGTTTGTGCATCAGCTAATGTGTGATGTAGTTATGAATCATTTTGTTTGTACATCAGCTAATGTGTGATGGGTTATGTGTCATTTTGTGTGTACATCAGCTAATGTGTGATGTAGTTATGAATCATTTTGTTTGTACATCAGCTAATGTGTGATGTGGTTATGTGTCATTTTGTGTGTACATCAGCTAAAGTGTGATGTAGTTAAGTGTCTTTTGTTTGAACATCAGCTAATGTGTGATGTAGTTATGAATCATTTTGTTTGCACATCAGCTAATGTGTGATGTAGTTAAGTGTCTTTTGTTTGAACATCATCTAATGTGTGATGTAGTTATGCATCATTTTGTTTGTACATCAGCTAATGTGTGATGAAATTATGCATCATTTTGTTTGTATATCAGCTAATGTGTGATGTAGTTATGAATCATTTTGTTTGTACATCAGCTAATGTGTGATGTAGTTATGCGTCATTTTGTTTGTATATCAACTAATGTGTGATGTAGTTATGCGTCATTTTGTTTGCACATCAGCTAATGTGTGCTGTATGAATGCGTCATTTTGTTTGAACATCAGCTAATGTGTGATGTAGTTATGCATCATTTTTTTAACATCAGCTAATGTGTGATGTAGTTATGCATCATTTTGTTTGTGCATCAGCTAATGTGTGATGTAGTTATGAATCATTTTGTTTGTATATCAGCTAATGTGTGATGGGTTATGTGTCATATTGTGTGTACATCAGCTAATGTGTGATGTAGTTATGAATCATTTTGTTTGTACATCAGCTAATGTGTGATGTGGTTATGTGTCATTTTGTGTGTAGATCAGCTAAAGTGTGATGTAGTTAAGTGTCTTTTGTTTGAACATCAGCTAATGTGTGATGTAGTTATGAATCATTTTGTTTGCACATCAGCTAATGTGTGATGTAGTTAAGTGTCTTTTGTTTGAACATCAGCTAATGTGTGATGTAGTTATGCATCATTTTGTTTGTACATCAGCTAATGTGTGAGGAAATTATGCATCATTTTGTTTGTATATCAGCTAATGTGTGATGTAGTTATGAATCATTTTGTTTGTACATCAGCTAATGTGTGATGTAGTTATGCGTCATTTTGTTTGTATATCAACTAATGTGTGATGTAGTTATGCGTCATTTTGTTTGCACATCAGCTAATGTGTGCTGTATGAATGCGTCATTTTGTTTGAACATCAGCTAATGTGTGATGTAGTTATGCGTCATTTTTTTAACATCAGCTAATGTGTGATGTAGTTATGCATCATTTTGTTTGTGCATCAGCTAATGTGTGATGTAGTTATGAATCATTTTGTTTGTACATCAGCTAATGTGTGATGTGGTTATGTGTCGTTTTGTGTGTACATCAGCTAATGTGTGATGTAGTTATGAATCATTTTGTTTGTACATCAGCTAATGTGTGATGTGGTTATGTGTCATTTTGTGTGTACATCAGCTAAAGTGTGATGTAGTTAAGTGTCTTTTGTTTGAACATCAGCTAATGTGTGATGTAGTTATGAATCATTTTGTTTGCACATCAGCTAATGTGTGATGTAGTTAAGTGTCTTTTGTTTGAACATCATCTAATGTGTGATGTAGTTATGCATCGTTTTGTTTGTACATCAGCTAATGTGTGATGAAGTTATTCATCATTTTGTTTGTATATCAGCTAATCTGTGATGTAGTTATGAATCATTTTGTTTGAACATCAGCTAATGTGTGATGTAGTTATGCGTCATTTTGTTTGTACATCAGCTAATGTGTGATGTAGTTATGTGTCATTTTGTTTGTATATCAACTAATGTGTGATGTAGTTATGCGTCGTTGTGTTTGTATATCAGTTAATGGGTGATGTAGTTATGCGTCATTTTGTTTGTACATCAGCTAATGTGTGATGTAGTTATGCGTCATTTTGTTTGTACATCAGCTAATGCGTGATGTAGTTATGCGTCATTTTGTTTGCACATCAGCTAATGTGTGATGTAGTCATGTGTCATTTTGTTTGTACATCAGTTAATGAGTGTTGTAGTCATGCGTCATTTTGTTTGTACATCAGCTAATGTGTGATGTAGTTATGCGTCATTTTGTTTGCACATCAGCTAATGTGTGATGAAGTTATGTATCATTTTGTTTGTATATCAACTAATGTGTGATGTGGTTATGCGTCATTTTTTTGACATCAGCTAATGTGTGATGTAGTTATGCATCATTTTGTTTGTGCATCAGCTAATGTGTGATGACATATGCATCATTTTGTTTGTATATCAGCTGATGTGTAATGTAGTTATGAATCATTTTGTTTGTACATCAGCTAATGTGTGATGTAGTTATGCGTCATTTTGTTTGCACATCAGCTAATGTGTGATGAAGTTATGTATCATTTTGTTTGTATATCAACTAATGTGTGATGTAGTTATGCGTCATTTTGTTTGTACATCAGCTAATGTGTGATGTAGTTATGCGTCATTTTGTTTGTACATCAGCTAATGCGTGATGTAGTTATGCGTCATTTTGTTTGCACATCAGCTAATGTGTGATGTAGTCATGTGTCATTTTGTTTGTACATCAGCTAATGAGTGTTGTAGTCATGCGTCATTTTGTTTGTACATCAGCTACTGTGTGATGTAGTTATGCGTCATTTTGTTTGCACATCAGCTAATGTGTGATGAAGTTATGTATCATTTTGTTTGTATATCAACTAATGTGTGATGTGGTTATGCGTCATTTTTTTGACATCAGCTAATGTGTGATGTAGTTATGCATCATTTTGTTTGTGCATCAGCTAATGTGTGATGACATATGCATCATTTTGTTTGTATATCAGCTGATGTGTAATGTAGTTATGCATCATTTTGTTTGTATATCAGCTAATGTGTGATGTAGTTATGCGTCGTTGTGTTTGTATATCAGTTAATCTGTGATGTAGTTATGCGTCATTTTGTTTGTACATCAGCTAATGTGTGATGTAGTCATGCGTCATTTTGTTTGTACATCAGCTAATGTGTGATGTAGTTATGCGTCATTTTGTTTGCACATCAGCTAATGTGTGATGTAGTTATGAATCATTTTGTTTGTACCTCAGCTAATGTGTAAGGTGGTTATGTGTCATTTTGGTTGTACATCATCTAAAGGGTGATGTAGTTAACTGTCATTTTGTTTGTATATCAACTAATGTGTGATGTAGTTATGCGTCATTTTGTTTGTACATCAGCTAATGTGTGATGTAGTCATGCGTCATTTTGTTTGAACACCAGCTAACGTGTGATGTAGTTATGCATCATTTTGTTTGTACATCAGCTAATGTGTGATGTAGTTATGTGTCATTTTGTTTGTATATCGACTAATGTGTGATGTAGTTATGCGTCATTTTGTTTGAACATCAGCTAATGTGTGAGGTAGTTATGCGTCATTCTTTTTAACATCAGCTAATGTGTGATGTAGTTATGCATCATTTTGTTTGTGCATCAGCTAATGTGTGATGACTTATGCATCATTTTGTTTGTCCATCGGCTGATGTGTAATGTAGTTATGTGTCATTTTGTTTGTATATCAGCTACTCTGTGATGTAGTTATGCCTCATTTTGTTTGTACATCAGCTAATGTGTGATGTAGTTATGTATCATTTTGTTTGTATATCAACTAATGTGTGATGTGGTTATGCGTCATTTTTTTGACATCAGCTAATGTGTGATGTAGTTATGCATCATTTTGTTTGTGCATCAGCTAATGTGTGATGAGTTATGCATCATTTTGTTTGTACATCAGCTAATGTGTGATGTAGTTAAGTGTCTTTTGTTTGAACATCAGCTAATGTGTGATGTAGTTATGAATCATTTTGTTTGCACATCAGCTAATGTGTGATGTAGTTAAGTGTCTTTTGTTTGAACATCATCTAATGTGTGATGTAGTTATGCATCATTTTGTTTGTACATCAGCTAATGTGTGATGAAATTATGCATCATTTTGTTTGTAAATCAGCTAATGTGTGATGAAATTATGCATCATTTTGTTTGTATATCAGCTAATGTGTGATGTAGTTATGCGTCATTTTGTTTGTATATCAACTAATGTGTGATGTAGTTATGCGTCATTTTGTTTGCACATCAGCTAATGTGTGCTGTATGAATGCGTCATTTTTTTAACATCAGCTAATGTGTGATGTAGTTATGCGTCATTTTTTTAACATCAGCTAATGTGTGATGTAGTTATGCATCATTTTGTTTGTGCATCAGCTAATGTGTGATGTAGTTATGAATCATTTTGTTTGTACATCAGCTAATGTGTGATGTGGTTATGTGTCATTTTGTGTGTACATCAGCTAATGTGTGATGTAGTTATGAATCATTTTGTTTGTACATCAGCTAATGTGTGATGTGGTTATGTGTCATTTTGTGTGTACATCAGCTAAAGTGTGATGTAGTTAAGTGTCTTTTATTTGAACATCAGCTAATGTGTGATGTAGTTATGAATCATTTTGTTTGCACATCAGCTAATGTGTGATGTAGTTAAGTGTCTTTTGTTTGAACATCATCTAATGTGTGATGTAGTTATGCATCATTTTGTTTGTACATCAGCTAATGTGTGATCAAGTTATTCATCATTTTGTTTGTATATCAGCTAATGTGTGATGTAGTTATGAATCATTTTGTTTGTACATCAGCTAATGTGTGATGTGGTTATGTGTCATTTTGTGTGTACATCAGCTAATGTGTGATGTAGTTATGCGTCATTTTGTTTGTACATCAGCTAATGTGTGATGTAGTTATGTGTCATTTTGTTTGTATATCAACTAATGTGTGATGTAATCATGCGTCATTTTGTTTCAATATCAGCTAATGGGTGTTGTATGAATGCGTCATTTTGTTTGAACATCAGCTAATGTGTGATGTAGTTATGCGTCATTTTTTTAACATCAGCTAATGTGTGCTGTAGTTATGCATCATTTTGTTTGTGCATCAGCTAATGTGTGATGTAGTTATGCGTCGTTGTGTTTGTATATCAGTTAATGTGTGATGTAGTTATGCGTCATTTTGTTTGTACATCAGCTAATGTGTGATGTAGTTATGCGTCATTTTGTTTGTACATCAGCTAATGCGTGATGTAGTTATGCGTCATTTTGTTTGCACATCAGCTAATGTGTGATGTAGTCATGTGTCATTTTGTTTGTACATCAGCTAATGAGTGTTGTAGTCATGCGTCATTTTGTTTGTACATCAGCTAATGTGTGATGTAGTTATGCGTCATTTTGTTTGCACATCAGCTAATGTGTGATGAAGTTATGTATCATTTTGTTTGTATATCGACTAATGTGTGATGTGGTTATGCGTCATTTTTTTGACATCAACTAATGTGTGATGTAGTTATGCCTCATTTTGTTTGTGCATCAGCTAATGTGTGATGACATATGCATCATTTTGTTTGTATATCAGCTGATGTGTAATGTAGTTATGCATCATTTTGTTTGTACATCAGCTAATGTGTGATGTAGTTATGCGTCATTTTGTTTGCACATCAGCTAATGTGTGATGAAGTTATGTATCATTTTGTTTGTATATCAACTAATGTGTGATGTAGTTATGCGTCATTTTTTTAACATCAGCTAATGTGTGATGTAGTTATGCATCATTTTGTTTGTGCATCAGCTAATGTGTGATGTAGTTATGCGTCGTTGTGTTTGTATATCAGTTAATGTGTGATGCAGTTATGCGTCATTTTGTTTGTACATCAGCTAATGTGTGACGTAGTTATGCGTCATTTTGTGTGTACATCAGCTAATGCGTGATGTAGTTATGCGTCATTTTGTTTGCACATCAGCTAATGTGTGATTTACTCATGTGTCATTTTGTTTGTACATCAGCTAATGAGTGTTGTAGTCATGCGTCATTTTGTTTGTACATCAGCTACTGTGTGATGTAGTTATGCGTCATTTTGTTTGCACATCAGCTAATGTGTGATGAAGTTATGTATCATTTTGTTTGTATATCAACTAATGTGTGATGTGGTTATGCGTCATTTTTTTGACATCAGCTAATGTGTGATGTAGTTATGCATCATTTTGTTTGTGCATCGGGTAATGTGTGATGACATATGCATCATTTTGTTTGTATATCAGCTGATGTGTAATGTAGTTATGCATCATTGTGTTTGTATATCAGCTAATGTGTGATGTAGTTATGCGTCGTTGTGTTTGTATATCAGTTAATCTGTGATGTAGTTATGCGTCATTTTGTTTGTACATCAGCTAATGTGTGATGTAGTCATGCGTCATTTTGTTTGTACATCAGCTAATGTGTGATGTAGTTATGCGTCATTTTGTTTGCACATCAGCTAATGTGTGATGTAGTTATGAATCATTTTGTTTGTACCTCAGCTAATGTGTAAGGTGGTTATGTGTCATTTTGGTTGTACATCATCTAAAGGGTGATGTAGTTTACTGTCATTTTGTTTGTACATCAGCTAATGTGTGATGTAGTCATGCGTCATTTTGTTTGAACACCAGCTAACGTGTGATGTAGTTATGCATCATTTTGTGTGTGCATCAGCTAATGTGTGATGACTTATGCATCATTGTGTTTGTATATCAGCTGATGTGTAATGTAGTTATGCATCATTTTGTTTGTATATCAGCTAATGTGTGATGTAGTTATGCGTCAATTTGTTTGTACATCAGCTAATATGAGATGAAGTTATGTGTCATTTTGTTTGTATATCAGCTAATGTGTGATGTAGTTATGCCTCATTTTGTTTGCACATCAGCTAATGTGTGATGAAATTATGCATCATTTTGTTTGTATATCAGCTAATGTGTGATGTAGTTATGAATCATTTTGTGTGTACATCAGCTAATGTGTGATGTAGTTATGAATTATTGTGTTTGTACATCAGATAATGTGTAAGGTGGTTATGTGTCATTTTGGTTGTACATCAGCTAATGTGTGATGTAGTTAACTGTCATTTTGTTTGTATATCAGTTAATCTGTGATGTAGTTATGCGTCATTTTGTTTGTACATCAGCTAATGTGTGATGTAGTCATGCGTCATTTTGTTTGTACATCAGCTAATGTGTGATGTAGTTATGCGTCATTTTGTTTGCACATCAGCTAATGTGTGATGAAGTTATGCATCATTTTGTTTGTATATCAGCTGATGTGTAATGTAGTTATGCATCATTTTGTTTGTATATCAGCTAATGTGTGATGTAGTTATGCGTCGTTGTGTTTGTATATCAGTTAATCTGTGATGTAGTTATGCGTCATTTTGTTTGTACATCAGCTAATGTGTGATGTAGTCATGCGTCATTTTGTTTGTACATCAGCTAATGTGTGATGTAGTTATGCGTCATTTTGTTTGCACATCAGCTAAGGTGTGATGAAGTTATGCATCTTTTGTTTGTATATCAGCTAATGTGTGATGTAGTTATGAATCATTTTGTTTGTACATCAGCTAATGTGTAATCTGGTTATGTGTCATTTTGGTAGTAGATCAGCTAAAGTGTGATGTAGTTAACTGTCATTTTGTTTGTATATCAACTAATGTGTGATGTAGTTATGCGTCATTTTGTTTGAACAGCAGCTAATGGGTGTTGTAGTAATGCGTCATTTTGTTTGAACACCAGCTAATGTGTGAGGTAGTTATGCATCATTCTTTTTAACATCAGCTAATGTGTGATGTAGTTATGCATCATTTTGTTTGTGCATCAGCTAATGTGTGATGACTTATGCATCATTTTGTTTGTATATCAGCTGATGTGTAATGTAGTTATGTGTCATTTTGTTTGTATATCAGCTACTCTGTGATGTAGTTATGCCTCATTTTGTTTGTACATCAGCTAATGTGTGATGTAGTTATGTATCATTTTGTTTGTATATCAACTAATGTGTGATGTGGTTATGCGTCATTTTTTTGACATCAGCTAATGTGTGATGTAGTTATGCATCATATTGTTTGTGCATCAGCTAATGTGTGATGACTTATGCATCATTTTGTTTGTATATCAGCTGATGTGTAATGTAGTTATGCATCATTTTGTTTGTATATCAGCTAATGTGTGATGTAGTTATGCGTCGTTGTGTTTGTATATCAGTTAATCTGTGATGTAGTTATGCGTCATTTTGTTTGTACATCAGCTAATGTGTGATGTAGTTATGCGTCATTTTGTTTGTACATCAGCTAATGCGTGATGTAGTTATGCGTCATTTTGTTTGCACATCAGCTAATGTGTGATGTAGTCATGTGTCATTTTGTTTGTACATCAGCTAATGTGTGATGTAGTCATGCGTCATTTTGTTTGTACATCAGCTAATGTGTGATGTAGTTATGCCTCATTTTGTTTGCACATCAGCTAATGTGTGATGAAATTATGCATCATTTTGTTTGTATATCAGCTAATGTGTGATGTAGTTATGAATCATTTTGTTTGTACATCAGCTAGTGTGTAATGTGGTTATGTATCATTTTGGTTGTACATCAGCTAAAGGGTGATGTAGTTAACTGTCATTTTGTTTGCACATCAGCTAATGTGTGATGAAATTATGAATCATTTTGTTTGTACATCAGCTAATGTGTAATGTGGTTATGTGTCATTTTGGTTGTACATCAGCTAAAGGGTGATGTAGTTAACTGTCATTTTGTTTGTATATCAACTAATGTGTGATGTAGTTATGCGTCATTTTGTTTGAACAGCAGCAAATGGGTGTTGTAGTAATGCGTCATTTTGTTTGAACACCAGCTAACGTGTGATGTAGTTATGCATCATTTTGTTTGTACATCAGCTAATGTGTGATGTAGTTATGTGTCATTTTGTTTGTATATCAACTAATGTGTGATGTAGTTATGCGTCATTTTGTTTGAACATCAGCTAATGTGTGAGGTAGTTAAGCGTCATTCTTTTTAACATCAGCTAATGTGTGATGTAGGTATGCATCATTTTGTTTGAGCATCAGCTAATGTGTGATGACTTATGCATCATTTTGTTTGTATATCAGCTGATGTGTAATGTAGTTATGTGTCATTTTGTTTGTATATCAGCTACTCTGTGATGTAGTTATGCCTCATTTTGTTTGTACATCAGCCAATGTGTGATGTAGTTATGTATCATTTTGTTTGTATATCAACTAATGTGTGATGTGGTTATGCGTCATTTTTTTGACATCAGCTAATGTGTGATGTAGTTATGCATCATTTTGTTTGTGCATCAGCTAATGTGTGATGACCTATGCATCATTTTGTTTGTATATCAGCTGATGTGTAATGTAGTTATGCATCATTTTGTTTGTATATCAGCTAATGTGTGATGTAGTTATGCGTCGTTATGTTTGTATATCAGGTAATCTGTGATGTAGTTATGCGTCATTTTGTTTGTACATCAGCTAATGTGTGATGTAGTTATGCGTCATTTTGTTTGTACATCAGCTAATGCGTGATGTAGTTATGCGTCATTTTGTTTGCACATCAGCTAATGTGTGATGTAGTCATGTGTCATTTTGTTTGTACATCAGCTAATGTGTGATGTAGTCATGCGTCATTTTGTTTGTACATCAGCTATGTGTGATGTAGTTATGCCTCATTTTGTTTGCACATCAGCTAATGTGTGATGAAATTATGCATCATTTTGTTTGTATATCAGCTAATGTGTGATGTAGTTATGAATCATTTTGTTTGTACATCAGCTAATGTGTAATGTGGTTATGTGTCATTTTGGTTGTACATCAGCTAAAGGGTGATGTAGTTAACTGTCATTTTGTTTGTATATCAACTAATGTGTGATGTAGTTATGCGTCATTTTGTTTGCACATCAGCTAATGTGTGCTGTATGAATGCGTCATTTTGTTTGAACATCAGCTAATGTGTGATGTAGTTATGCGTCATTTTTTTAACATCAGATAATGTGTGATGTAGTTATGCATCATTTTGTTTGTGCATCAGCTAATGTGTGATGTAGTTATGAATCATTTTGTTTGTACATCAGCTAATGTGTGATGGGTTATGTGTCATTTTGTGTGTACATCAGCTAATGTGTGATGTAGTTATGAATCATTTTGTTTGTACATCAGCTAATGTGTGATGTGGTTATGTGTCATTTTGTGTGTACATCAGCTAAAGTGTGATGTAGTTAAGTGTCTTTTGTTTGAACATCAGCTAATGTGTGATGTAGTTATGAATCATTTTGTTTGCACATCAGCTAATGTGTGATGTAGTTAAGTGTCTTTTGTTTGAACATCATCTAATGTGTGATGTAGTTATGCATCATTTTGTTTGTACATCAGCTAATGTGTGATGAAATTATGCATCATTTTGTTTGTATATCAGCTAATGTGTGATGTAGTTATGAATCATTTTGTTTGTACATCAGCTAATGTGTGATGTAGTTATGCGTCATTTTGTTTGTATATCAACTAATGTGTGATGTAGTTATGCGTCATTTTGTTTGCACATCAGCTAATGTGTGCTGTATGAATGCGTCATTTTGTTTGAACATCAGCTAATGTGTGATGTAGTTATGCATCATTTTTTTAACATCAGCTAATGTGTGATGTAGTTATGCATCATTTTGTTTGTGCATCAGCTAATGTGTGATGTAGTTATGAATCATTTTGTTTGTATATCAGCTAATGTGTGATGGGTTATGTGTCATATTGTGTGTACATCAGCTAATGTGTGATGTAGTTATGAATCATTTTGTTTGTACATCAGCTAATGTGTGATGTGGTTATGTGTCATTTTGTGTGTAGATCAGCTAAAGTGTGATGTAGTTAAGTGTCTTTTGTTTGAACATCAGCTAATGTGTGATGTAGTTATGAATCATTTTGTTTGCACATCAGCTAATGTGTGATGTAGTTAAGTGTCTTTTGTTTGAACATCAGCTAATGTGTGATGTAGTTATGCATCATTTTGTTTGTACATCAGCTAATGTGTGAGGAAATTATGCATCATTTTGTTTGTATATCAGCTAATGTGTGATGTAGTTATGAATCATTTTGTTTGTACATCAGCTAATGTGTGATGTAGTTATGCGTCATTTTGTTTGTATATCAACTAATGTGTGATGTAGTTATGCGTCATTTTGTTTGCACATCAGCTAATGTGTGCTGTATGAATGCGTCATTTTGTTTGAACATCAGCTAATGTGTGATGTAGTTATGCGTCATTTTTTTAACATCAGCTAATGTGTGATGTAGTTATGCATCATTTTGTTTGTGCATCAGCTAATGTGTGATGTAGTTATGAATCATTTTGTTTGTACATCAGCTAATGTGTGATGTGGTTATGTGTCGTTTTGTGTGTACATCAGCTAATGTGTGATGTAGTTATGAATCATTTTGTTTGTACATCAGCTAATGTGTGATGTGGTTATGTGTCATTTTGTGTGTACATCAGCTAAAGTGTGATGTAGTTAAGTGTCTTTTGTTTGAACATCAGCTAATGTGTGATGTAGTTATGAATCATTTTGTTTGCACATCAGCTAATGTGTGATGTAGTTAAGTGTCTTTTGTTTGAACATCATCTAATGTGTGATGTAGTTATGCATCGTTTTGTTTGTACATCAGCTAATGTGTGATGAAGTTATTCATCATTTTGTTTGTATATCAGCTAATCTGTGATGTAGTTATGAATCATTTTGTTTGAACATCAGCTAATGTGTGATGTAGTTATGCGTCATTTTGTTTGTACATCAGCTAATGTGTGATGTAGTTATGTGTCATTTTGTTTGTATATCAACTAATGTGTGATGTAGTTATGCGTCGTTGTGTTTGTATATCAGTTAATGGGTGATGTAGTTATGCGTCATTTTGTTTGTACATCAGCTAATGTGTGATGTAGTTATGCGTCATTTTGTTTGTACATCAGCTAATGCGTGATGTAGTTATGCGTCATTTTGTTTGCACATCAGCTAATGTGTGATGTAGTCATGTGTCATTTTGTTTGTACATCAGTTAATGAGTGTTGTAGTCATGCGTCATTTTGTTTGTACATCAGCTAATGTGTGATGTAGTTATGCGTCATTTTGTTTGCACATCAGCTAATGTGTGATGAAGTTATGTATCATTTTGTTTGTATATCAACTAATGTGTGATGTGGTTATGCGTCATTTTTTTGACATCAGCTAATGTGTGATGTAGTTATGCATCATTTTGTTTGTGCATCAGCTAATGTGTGATGACATATGCATCATTTTGTTTGTATATCAGCTGATGTGTAATGTAGTTATGAATCATTTTGTTTGTACATCAGCTAATGTGTGATGTAGTTATGCGTCATTTTGTTTGCACATCAGCTAATGTGTGATGAAGTTATGTATCATTTTGTTTGTATATCAACTAATGTGTGATGTAGTTATGCGTCATTTTGTTTGTACATCAGCTAATGTGTGATGTAGTTATGCGTCATTTTGTTTGTACATCAGCTAATGCGTGATGTAGTTATGCGTCATTTTGTTTGCACATCAGCTAATGTGTGATGTAGTCATGTGTCATTTTGTTTGTACATCAGCTAATGAGTGTTGTAGTCATGCGTCATTTTGTTTGTACATCAGCTACTGTGTGATGTAGTTATGCGTCATTTTGTTTGCACATCAGCTAATGTGTGATGAAGTTATGTATCATTTTGTTTGTATATCAACTAATGTGTGATGTGGTTATGCGTCATTTTTTTGACATCAGCTAATGTGTGATGTAGTTATGCATCATTTTGTTTGTGCATCAGCTAATGTGTGATGACATATGCATCATTTTGTTTGTATATCAGCTGATGTGTAATGTAGTTATGCATCATTTTGTTTGTATATCAGCTAATGTGTGATGTAGTTATGCGTCGTTGTGTTTGTATATCAGTTAATCTGTGATGTAGTTATGCGTCATTTTGTTTGTACATCAGCTAATGTGTGATGTAGTCATGCGTCATTTTGTTTGTACATCAGCTAATGTGTGATGTAGTTATGCGTCATTTTGTTTGCACATCAGCTAATGTGTGATGTAGTTATGAATCATTTTGTTTGTACCTCAGCTAATGTGTAAGGTGGTTATGTGTCATTTTGGTTGTACATCATCTAAAGGGTGATGTAGTTAACTGTCATTTTGTTTGTATATCAACTAATGTGTGATGTAGTTATGCGTCATTTTGTTTGTACATCAGCTAATGTGTGATGTAGTCATGCGTCATTTTGTTTGAACACCAGCTAACGTGTGATGTAGTTATGCATCATTTTGTTTGTACATCAGCTAATGTGTGATGTAGTTATGTGTCATTTTGTTTGTATATCGACTAATGTGTGATGTAGTTATGCGTCATTTTGTTTGAACATCAGCTAATGTGTGAGGTAGTTATGCGTCATTCTTTTTAACATCAGCTAATGTGTGATGTAGTTATGCATCATTTTGTTTGTGCATCAGCTAATGTGTGATGACTTATGCATCATTTTGTTTGTCCATCGGCTGATGTGTAATGTAGTTATGTGTCATTTTGTTTGTATATCAGCTACTCTGTGATGTAGTTATGCCTCATTTTGTTTGTACATCAGCTAATGTGTGATGTAGTTATGTATCATTTTGTTTGTATATCAACTAATGTGTGATGTGGTTATGCGTCATTTTTTTGACATCAGCTAATGTGTGATGTAGTTATGCATCATTTTGTTTGTGCATCAGCTAATGTGTGATGAGTTATGCATCATTTTGTTTGTACATCAGCTAATGTGTGATGTAGTTAAGTGTCTTTTGTTTGAACATCAGCTAATGTGTGATGTAGTTATGAATCATTTTGTTTGCACATCAGCTAATGTGTGATGTAGTTAAGTGTCTTTTGTTTGAACATCATCTAATGTGTGATGTAGTTATGCATCATTTTGTTTGTACATCAGCTAATGTGTGATGAAATTATGCATCATTTTGTTTGTAAATCAGCTAATGTGTGATGAAATTATGCATCATTTTGTTTGTATATCAGCTAATGTGTGATGTAGTTATGCGTCATTTTGTTTGTATATCAACTAATGTGTGATGTAGTTATGCGTCATTTTGTTTGCACATCAGCTAATGTGTGCTGTATGAATGCGTCATTTTTTTAACATCAGCTAATGTGTGATGTAGTTATGCGTCATTTTTTTAACATCAGCTAATGTGTGATGTAGTTATGCATCATTTTGTTTGTGCATCAGCTAATGTGTGATGTAGTTATGAATCATTTTGTTTGTACATCAGCTAATGTGTGATGTGGTTATGTGTCATTTTGTGTGTACATCAGCTAATGTGTGATGTAGTTATGAATCATTTTGTTTGTACATCAGCTAATGTGTGATGTGGTTATGTGTCATTTTGTGTGTACATCAGCTAAAGTGTGATGTAGTTAAGTGTCTTTTATTTGAACATCAGCTAATGTGTGATGTAGTTATGAATCATTTTGTTTGCACATCAGCTAATGTGTGATGTAGTTAAGTGTCTTTTGTTTGAACATCATCTAATGTGTGATGTAGTTATGCATCATTTTGTTTGTACATCAGCTAATGTGTGATCAAGTTATTCATCATTTTGTTTGTATATCAGCTAATGTGTGATGTAGTTATGAATCATTTTGTTTGTACATCAGCTAATGTGTGATGTGGTTATGTGTCATTTTGTGTGTACATCAGCTAATGTGTGATGTAGTTATGCGTCATTTTGTTTGTACATCAGCTAATGTGTGATGTAGTTATGTGTCATTTTGTTTGTATATCAACTAATGTGTGATGTAATCATGCGTCATTTTGTTTCAATATCAGCTAATGGGTGTTGTATGAATGCGTCATTTTGTTTGAACATCAGCTAATGTGTGATGTAGTTATGCGTCATTTTTTTAACATCAGCTAATGTGTGCTGTAGTTATGCATCATTTTGTTTGTGCATCAGCTAATGTGTGATGTAGTTATGCGTCGTTGTGTTTGTATATCAGTTAATGTGTGATGTAGTTATGCGTCATTTTGTTTGTACATCAGCTAATGTGTGATGTAGTTATGCGTCATTTTGTTTGTACATCAGCTAATGCGTGATGTAGTTATGCGTCATTTTGTTTGCACATCAGCTAATGTGTGATGTAGTCATGTGTCATTTTGTTTGTACATCAGCTAATGAGTGTTGTAGTCATGCGTCATTTTGTTTGTACATCAGCTAATGTGTGATGTAGTTATGCGTCATTTTGTTTGCACATCAGCTAATGTGTGATGAAGTTATGTATCATTTTGTTTGTATATCGACTAATGTGTGATGTGGTTATGCGTCATTTTTTTGACATCAACTAATGTGTGATGTAGTTATGCCTCATTTTGTTTGTGCATCAGCTAATGTGTGATGACATATGCATCATTTTGTTTGTATATCAGCTGATGTGTAATGTAGTTATGCATCATTTTGTTTGTACATCAGCTAATGTGTGATGTAGTTATGCGTCATTTTGTTTGCACATCAGCTAATGTGTGATGAAGTTATGTATCATTTTGTTTGTATATCAACTAATGTGTGATGTAGTTATGCGTCATTTTTTTAACATCAGCTAATGTGTGATGTAGTTATGCATCATTTTGTTTGTGCATCAGCTAATGTGTGATGTAGTTATGCGTCGTTGTGTTTGTATATCAGTTAATGTGTGATGCAGTTATGCGTCATTTTGTTTGTACATCAGCTAATGTGTGACGTAGTTATGCGTCATTTTGTGTGTACATCAGCTAATGCGTGATGTAGTTATGCGTCATTTTGTTTGCACATCAGCTAATGTGTGATTTACTCATGTGTCATTTTGTTTGTACATCAGCTAATGAGTGTTGTAGTCATGCGTCATTTTGTTTGTACATCAGCTACTGTGTGATGTAGTTATGCGTCATTTTGTTTGCACATCAGCTAATGTGTGATGAAGTTATGTATCATTTTGTTTGTATATCAACTAATGTGTGATGTGGTTATGCGTCATTTTTTTGACATCAGCTAATGTGTGATGTAGTTATGCATCATTTTGTTTGTGCATCGGGTAATGTGTGATGACATATGCATCATTTTGTTTGTATATCAGCTGATGTGTAATGTAGTTATGCATCATTGTGTTTGTATATCAGCTAATGTGTGATGTAGTTATGCGTCGTTGTGTTTGTATATCAGTTAATCTGTGATGTAGTTATGCGTCATTTTGTTTGTACATCAGCTAATGTGTGATGTAGTCATGCGTCATTTTGTTTGTACATCAGCTAATGTGTGATGTAGTTATGCGTCATTTTGTTTGCACATCAGCTAATGTGTGATGTAGTTATGAATCATTTTGTTTGTACCTCAGCTAATGTGTAAGGTGGTTATGTGTCATTTTGGTTGTACATCATCTAAAGGGTGATGTAGTTTACTGTCATTTTGTTTGTACATCAGCTAATGTGTGATGTAGTCATGCGTCATTTTGTTTGAACACCAGCTAACGTGTGATGTAGTTATGCATCATTTTGTTTGTACATCAGCTAATGTGTGATGTAGTTATGTGTCATTTTGTTTGTATATCAACTAATGTGTGATGTAGTTATGCGTCATTTTGTTTGAACATCAGCTAATGTGTGAGGTAGTTATGCGTCATTCTTTTTAACATCAGCTAATGTGTGATGTAGTTATGCATCATTTTGTTTGTGCATCAGCTAATGTGTGATGACTTATGCATCATTTTGTTTGTATATCGGCTGATGTGTAATGTAGTTATGTGTCATTTTGTTTGTATATCAGCTACTCTGTGATGTAGTTATGCCTCATTTTGTTTGTACATCAGCTAATGTGTGATGTAGTTAGTTTATCATTTTGTTTGTATATCAACTAATGTGTGATGTGGTTATGCGTCATTTTTTTGACATCAGCTAATGTGTGATGTAGTTATGCATCATTTTGTTTGTGCATCAGCTAATGTGTGATGAGTTATGCATCATTTTGTTTGTATATCAGCTGATGTGTAATGTAGTTATGCATCATTTTGTTTGTATATCAGCTAATGTGTGATGTAGTTATGCGTCGTTGTGTTTGTATATCAACTAATGTGTGATGTAGTTATGCGTCATTTTGTTTGCACATCAGCTAATGTGTGATGTAGTCATGTGTCATTTTGTTTGTACATCAGCTAATATGTGATGTAGTCATGCGTCATTTTGTTTGTACATCAGCTAATGTGTGATGTAGTCATGCGTCATTTTGTTTGTACATCAGCTTATGTGTGATGTAGTTATGCCTCATTTTGTTTGCACATCAGCTAATGTGTGATGAAGTTATGCATCATTTTGTTTGTATATCAGCTAATGTGTGATGTAGTTATGTATCATTTTGTGTGTATATCAACTAATGTGTGATGTGGCTATGCGTCATTTTTTTGACATCAACTAATGTGTGATGTAGTTATGCATCATTTTGTTTGTGCATCAGCTAATGTGTGATGACTTATGCATCATTTTGTTTGTATATCAGCTGATGTGTAATGTAGTTATGCATCATTTTGTTTGTATATCAGCTAATGTGTGATGTAGTTATGCGTCGTTGTGTTTGTATATCAGTTAATCTGTGATGGAGTTATGCGTCATTTTGTTTGTACATCAGCTAATGTGTGATGTAGTTATGCGTCATTTTGTTTGTACATCAGCTAATGCGTGATGTAGTTATGCGTCGTTCTGTTTGTATATCTGTTAATCTGTGATGGAGTTATGCGTCATTTTGTTTGTACATCAGCTAATGTGTGATGTAGTTATGCGTCATTTTGTTTGTACATCAGCTAATGCGTGATGTAGTTATGCGTCATTTTGTTTGCACATCAGCTAATGTGTGATGTAGTCATGTGTCATTTTGTTTGTACATCAGCTAATGTGTGATGTAGTCATGCGTCATTTTGTTTGTACATCAGCTTATGTGTGATGTAGTTATGCCTCATTTTGTTTGCACATCAGCTAATGTGTGATGAAGTTATGCATCATTTTATTTGTATATCAGCTAATGTGTGATGTAGTTATGAATCATTGTGTTTGTACATCAGCTAATGTGTAAGGTGGTTATGTGTCATTTTGGTTGTACATCAGCTAAAGGGTGATGTAGTTAACTGTCATTTTGTTTTTATATCAACTAATGTGTGATGTAGTTATGCGTCATTTTGTTTGCACATCAGCTAATGTGTGATGTAGTCATGTGTCATTTTGTTTGTACATCAGCTAATGTGTGATGTAGTCATGCGTCATTTTGTTTGTACATCAGCTAATGTGTGATGTAGTTATGCGTCATTTTGTTTGCACATCAGCTAATGTGTGATGAAGTTATGCATCATTTTGTTTGCACATCAGCTAATGTGTGATGAAGTTATGTATCATTTTGTTTGTATATCAACTAATGTGTGATGTAGTTATGCATCATTTTGTTTGTGCATCAGCTAATGTGTGATGTAGTTATGCGTCGTTGTGTTTGTATATCAGTTAATCTGTGATGGAGTTATGCGTCATTTTGTTTGTACATCAGCTAATGTGTGATGTAGTTATGCGTCATTTTGTTTGTACATCAGCTAATGCGTGATGTAGTTATGCGTCATTTTGTTTGCACATCAGCTAATGTGGGATGTAGTCAGGTGTCATTTTGTTTGTACATCGGCTAATGTGTGATGTAGTCATGCGTCATTTTGTTTGTACATCAGCTAATGTGTGATGTAGTTATGCGTCATTTTGTTTGCACATCAGCTAATGTGTGATGAAGTTATGCATCATTTTGTTTGTATATCAGCTAATGTGTGATGTAGTCATGCGTCATTTTGTTTGTACATCAGCTTATGTGTGATGTAGTTATGCCTCATTTTGTTTGCACATCAGCTAATGTGTGATGAAGTTATGCATCATTTTGTTTGTATATCAGCTAATGTGTGATGTAGTTATGTATCATTTTGTGTGTATATCAACTAATGTGTGATGTGGCTATGCGTCATTTTTTTGACATCAACTAATGTGTGATGTAGTTATGCATCATTTTGTTTGTGCATCAGCTAATGTGTGATGACTTATGCATCATTTTGTTTGTATATCAGCTGATGTGTAATGTAGTTATGCATCATTTTGTTTGTATATCAGCTAATGTGTGATGTAGTTATGCGTCGTTGTGTTTGTATATCAGTTAATCTGTGATGGAGTTATGCGTCATTTTGTTTGTACATCAGCTAATGTGTGATGTAGTTATGCGTCATTTTGTTTGTACATCAGCTAATGCGTGATGTAGTTATGCGTCGTTCTGTTTGTATATCAGTTAATCTGTGATGGAGTTATGCGTCATTTTGTTTGTACATCAGCTAATGTGTGATGTAGTTATGCGTCATTTTGTTTGTACATCAGCTAATGCGTGATGTAGTTATGCGTCATTTTGTTTGCACATCAGCTAATGTGTGATGTAGTCATGTGTCATTTTGTTTGTACATCAGCTAATGTGTGATGTAGTCATGCGTCATTTTGTTTGTACATCAGCTTATGTGTGATGTAGTTATGCCTCATTTTGTTTGCACATCAGCTAATGTGTGATGAAGTTATGCATCATTTTATTTGTATATCAGCTAATGTGTGATGTAGTTATGAATCATTGTGTTTGTAAATCAGCTAATGTGTAAGGTGGTTATGTGTCATTTTGGTTGTACATCAGCTAAAGGGTGATGTAGTTAACTGTCATTTTGTTTTTATATCAACTAATGTGTGATGTAGTTATGTGTCATTTTGTTTGCACATCAGCTAATGTGTGATGTAGTCATGTGTCATTTTGTTTGTACATCAGCTAATGTGTGATGTAGTCATGCGTCATTTTGTTTGTACATCAGCTAATGTGTGATGTAGTTATGCGTCATTTTGTTTGCACATCAGCTAATGTGTGATGAAGTTATGCATCATTTTGTTTGTATATCAGCTAATGTGTGATGTAGTTATGTTTCATTTTGTTTGTATATCAACTAATGTGTGATGTGATTATGCGTCATTTTTTTGACATCAGCTAATGTGTGATGTAGTTATGCGTCATTTTGTTTGCACATCAGCTAATGTGTGATGAAGTTATGTATCATTTTGTTTGTATATCAACTAATGTGTGATGTGGCTATGCGTCATTTTTTTGACATCAACTAATGTGTGATGTAGTTATGCATCATTTTGTTTGTGCATCAGCTAATGTGTGATGACTTATGCATCATTTTGTTTGTATATCAGCTGATGTGTAATGTAGTTATACATCATTTTGTTTGTATATCAGCTAATGTGTGATGTAGTTATGCGTCGTTGTGTTTGTATATCAGTTAATCTGTGATGGAGTTATGCGTCATTTTGTTTGTACATCAGCTAATGTGTGATGTAGTTATGCGTCATTTTGTTTGTACATCAGCTAATGCGTGATGTAGTTATGCGTCATTTTGTATGCACATCAGCTAATGTGGGATGTAGTCATGTGTCATTTTGTTTGTACATCGGCTAATGTGTGATGTAGTCATGCGTCATTTTGTTTGTACATCAGCTAATGTGTGATGTAGTTATGCGTCATTTTGTTTGCACATCAGCTAATGTGTGATGAAGTTATGCATCATTTTGTTTGTATATCAGCTAATGTGTGATGTAGTTATGAATCATTTTGTTTGTACATCAGCTAATGTGTGATGTGGTTATGTGTCATTTTGTGTGTACATCAGCTAAAGTGTGATGTAGTTATGCATCATTTTGTTTGTACATCAGCTAATGTGTGATGTAGTGATGTGTCATTTTGTTTGTATATCAACTAATGTGTGATGTAGTTATGCGTCATTTTGTTTCAATATCAGCTAATGGGTGCTGTATGAATGCGTCATTTTGTTTGAACATCAGCTAATGTGTGATGTAGTTATGCGTCATTTTTTTACATCAGCTAATGTGTGATGTAGTTATGCATCATTTTGTTTGTGCATCAGGTAATGTGTGATGTAGTTATGCGTCGTTGTGTTTGTATATCAGGTAATGTGTGATGTAGTTATGCGTCATTTTGTTTGTACATCAGCTAATGTGTGATGTAGTTATGCGTCATTTTGTTTGCACATCAGCTAATGTGTGATGAAGTTATGCATCATTTTGTTTGTATATCAGCTAATGTGTGATGTAGTTATGTTTCATTTTGTTTGTATATCAACTAATGTGTGATGTGATTCTGCGTCATTTTTTTGACATCAGCTAATGTGTGATGTAGTTATGCGTCATTTTGTTTGCACATCAGCTAATGTGTGATGAAGTTATGTATCATTTTGTTTGTATATCAACTAATGTGTGATGTGGCTATGCGTCATTTTTTTGACATCAACTAATGTGTGATGTAGTTATGCATCATTTTGTTTGTGCATCAGCTAATGTGTGATGACTTATGCATCATTTTGTTTGTATATCAGCTGATGTGTAATGTAGTTATGCATCATTTTGTTTGTATATCAGCTAATGTGTGATGTAGTTATGCGTCGTTGTGTTTGTATATCAGTTAATCTGTGATGGAGTTATGCGTCATTTTGTTTGTACATCAGCTAATGTGTGATGTAGTTATGTGTCATTTTGTTTGTACATCAGCTAATGCGTGATGTAGTTATGCGTCATTTTGTTTGCACATCAGCTAATGTGGGATGTAGTCATGTGTCATTTTGTTTGTACATCGGCTAATGTGTGATGTAGTCATGCATCATTTTGTTTGTACATCAGCTAATGTGTGATGTAGTTATGTGTCATTTTGTTTGTATATCAACTAATGTGTGATGTAGTTATGCGTCATTTTGTTTCAATATCAGCTAATGGGTGCTGTATGAATGCGTCATTTTGTTTGAACATCAGCTAATGTGTGATGTAGTTATGCGTCATTTTTTTTACATCAGCTAATGTGTGATGTAGTTATGCATCATTTTGTTTGTGCATCAGGTAATGTGTGATGTAGTTATGCGTCGTTGTGTTTGTATATCAGTTAATGTGTGATGTAGTTATGCGTCATTTTGTTTGTACATCAGCTAATGTGTGATGTAGTTATGCGTCATTTTGTTTGTACATCAGAACACACGTGTCATGCG
>JAVVLW010004980.1:0-14866 GCA_034401795.1 Chaetoderma sp. LZ-2023a
TTTGAGCGGATCTCATCTCAACTCAGCTGTTCTGAGACCTGTTTTGTTTTAGGGTTGATATCCTGGGAACTCAATAATTTTAAAGCGGCTTTTTCTTATCTTGAGCAGGGGGTTGAAAAGGCTTTTCAAGAAAAATACCAATTTTTTCCCCTTATCAGTGAGAAGGTGTTGATACAATCTTTTCTATTGTTGTCAGCGTATTATAGACTAAAACCGTTAGAAGAACCTTATGTCTTATCCTTGATTTCAAGATGCAGACCACAAATGGTCTTTGAGCAGATGGACAGGATATTGGCTCCATATAAAGCCAAGGAAAAAATAAAGGCTGTTGAAAATTTAAGGCCGATTTATAAAAGGTTACTACCCAGGATGAGGATTGAGACACTGGGGCAATTTAATATTCGTTTGGGTTCAAAAGTTTTGGACAATAATGCATTTGAGGGTACAAAGCCGGTTCACCTTCTAAAATCTATTGTGCTGCACGGATCCAGAGATATTCCAAAAGAAATTTTAATCGATAACTTATGGCCAAAGGCCACAGCAAAGACAGGAGAAAAAAATTTCAAAATAAATCTGCATCGTCTGCGTAAAGCAATTGAACTCACACCCCAAAAAGATTTTGGATACTCTTATATTATTCAAAAAGCCGGGTTGATTTCCTTTGATACTGAACTCATCAGTATTGATGTAGATGAGTTTATTGACTTTGGTACATTGGCACTTGAAAATGAAAGGATCAAGCAGTTTGACAAGGCACTGGAATTTTATGATAAGGCATGCAGCATCTATAAAGGAGACTATTTTGCCGAAGAACCCTATTTAGAATGGATCACCCAAAAAAGGAATCTGTTCAGGGCAAGGTATATGGAACTCTTACAAAAAAAAGCCATGCTCCATGAAGAACTGGATCAGATTGATAAAGCCATTGAAACCTGGCATCTTATCCTCAGTGTTGACCCATATTTTGAAACTGCTTACCAGAACATGATGATCCTTTATGCAGACTCAGGTCAGAAGAAAAAGGCGTTGGATGTATATGAAGAATGCCGGTTAGTTTTAAAAAATGATTTAGGAGCAGAGCCGGATGAACAAACCCTATATATATTGAATATTTCCTCACGGTAACTTCCCAGCCTTTATGCCTTATATTTCCAAACCTAATTGTACAGCACTTTCAAAGCCCTTTTCCTGTGCTTTGATATCAAGATGCAGCGTGGATACGGCTTCAAGGGGCGGGTAAAGATAACGCTCTGTTTCTCTTGTATCTATTGTTTTTATGTATTTTTTACAGCTGTCACAAAGATCGACCCTGTACTCTTTCTCTTCTTCTGCAAAAAAATAATTCAGTGTTTTACTGTCAGTATTATCACAAAAAGGACAATACAGCCGTTTTGAAGACCATTGATGCCAGCAAAAACTGCAAAACAGAAAACGATCCCCTTCTCCTATAAACATTGAAAGTCCCGGCATGCTTCCACAAACAGGGCAATAACCTTTTCCCCATTTACTTTCCTTATCCAGATAAGTTGACAGTTGCCCTGCACAAATATTTAAAGAAGGTTTTATGCTGCTGTAAGTAATAAACGCCAGAGCATTTTTATCGATTTTGTGCCCGATGGCCGTTTTTTCAAAAAAGGAAACTCCTCCTTCAAAAAGACTGTAAAAAAGCAAATCAGGATCTATTTTTTTGGTTTCAATCCCTTCTAAAACAGTTTGAGCTGAAACCGCCATACCGCCTTTCATCTCCTTGACAATATTGCATATTTGTATCAGCAAATCCTTGGAAGCTTTTGTGTCAATAACAAAATCGGATATATTTATTAATGGAAAATTATCTTTAACCTTAACTGAAATAATATCGTCAGGAATTTTAATAGGTTCTATCTGTATATGGCTTTTGGAATCTTCCTGGGCAATAAAAACCTGCTCATAAAAAGCAAGCATATCCTGATATACAGGTCTTAGACTCTTTATTGCTTTTACAGCCTTTTTTATATGTTCTGAAGTAAGAGCTATGTTTTCTATCATACGATCTCCTTAACGCAACCTTATGGCTCACAAAAAACAGAAAAAGGGGAGAAAAATAAACCTTCTCCCCTTTCCCTTAATGCACTACGATGCCCTTAAAGGAGGCGTGAAACAATGTTTGTCAGCGGTTTAAACATTCTTCGCAACGCTACCTGTCTCGTAATATCGAATGCCGTATTTGAAGCAACAGCAAACTCATGATACAGGCTCGGTTTCTCGGCTACAAGATAAATGACATTCACGTCATCGGGGTCTAAAAGCGAAGCTTTTGGATTCGCTTTTTTAACTGTTGAAAGGCGACTTTTAGCAAGAGCAACCATTTGCCCGCGCTCACCGAAATTCATAGCGCCTGTCGAACATGTTTTAACACAGGCCGGCAAAAGACCGTTTTGAACCCGGTCAAGGCACATGTCACACTTTGCCAAAGTGCCATCCGCCCCCTTTCGAGGAATGTTATAAGGACAGGATTCGATAATTTCATCAACATATAAGTCCTTTGTATTGGCTGTGAAAATAATCGCTCCGGTTGCCGCATCTTTGTAAACGGCTGTCTCGTCTCCTGCTGTATCAAGACACGGCGCCTCAGCACAGTGCCTGCACTGTTCAGGAAAGAAAAGCCATTGCAATTTCCCGCCTATCATCTTTTCACGCATTCTCACCAGCTTGTAGGTATCAAAAGAGAGATCTGCGGGATTTTCGTAAGTTCCACGGTTTTTAGTTTCCTCTGCAGGAAGATCGTGCCACTGTTTGCATTCCACCTGGCAAGCCCTGCAAGCCGTACACAGTGTTGTATCAATAAAAAATGACTTACTCATATCAGATCACCTCCCTTTCATATCTTTTTAATATTGACCATAAAGGCCTTGGTTTCGGGAATCCTGGTGTTTGGATCGCCGCATGGTGGAGTCAGCAGATTTGCACTCTCTTCTTTACCTGACTCCGGCCAACGCCATCCAAAATTCCAGGGCACACCTACATGGTGAACCGTCTTTCCTGCGATTTTAAAAGGCCTGAATCGCTTGGTAACTATCGCCGTACACTCCAGGGAGCCACGGGCGGATGCAACCTTAACCCGTTCAGCGTTTTTAATCTTTCTAATTTTTGCAAGTTCCTCGCTCATTTCCACAAAAACCTGTGGCTGAAGCTCAAGGAGCCACGACTGCGGGCGAGTCATAAGACCTGACTGCCAGTGCTCCGACACCCGGTATGTCGTACATACATACGGATATTTTGCACTGTTTGTGGCGTAAGGATCGGCATCTGTTGTATAAACAACTGCGGTTGGATTCATCCTCTGGGGATTCATCAGGTTCTTTGCAATGGGTGATTCAAGGGGCTCATAGTGTTCCGGGAACGGTCCATCGGCTCGACCCGGGCCAAATATCTGAGCATACCCGTGCTTTCTCATAATGAAGGCATGCTTGGCATCCTTTCTTTTTGAGCCGTCCGGATTTTCAAGTGGATACCAGCCGCCGTCCGGCACATCACCGACCCATTTCTTTGAAACATACTTGCCGTCTTTAACATCACCTGCAAATTTAACAACCCAGTCTTTCTTATCCCAGGGCTGTCCTTTAAGATCGACGGAAGCACGGTTATAAATAATTCTGCGATTTACAGGCCAGCACCATGCAAACTCGGGATAAAGGCCGATGTTGTTAGGCGCATCTTTCTTGCTACGCCTGGCGGACATATTCCCTTTCTCAGTGTAGCTGTGACAGTAAAGCCAGTTGGCGGAAGAAGTTGAGCCATCAGCCTGCAACCATCCAAAACTTGGCACGAGGGTACCTTTTTTACAAAGCTTGCCCTTAACCTTGACGTCCCGTGTAAAGTAGCCGTTAATCTCTTTAGCTACCTTGTGCGGATCGTATTCACCGTGAGTTAAATAATCCCATTTCAGGTTGCGAATGGCTTCAGAGGAAACACCGCTTTTTCTGTAGGCAGCTTTGATTTTATTACCAAGTTCCACTATTATATCGCCGTCGGAGCGGCTGTTGCCAAGGGGCTTTGGCCCCTGGTAACGCCACTGCATCCAGCGGCCACTGTTTGTGATACTCCCTTCCTTTTCAACCGATGTACAGGCAGGAAGCATAAAGACTTCGGTCTTTATTTTAGAAGGGTTCATCTCCGGCCCTTTCCAGAACGAACCGGTTTCATTATCAAAAAGGTTTACATTGACCATCCAGTCAAGCTTTGCCATGGCTTTCCGATTCTTATTTGCATTTGAGCCGCTGCAGGCCGGGTTCATACCCCATGCAAAGAAACCTTTGACATTATCTTTGTACATTGTATCAAAAAGGTCGAACCATGAATAAGCCTTGCCATCATCGACCTTAGGCAGCCAGTCATATCCAAAATCATTCTTTTGGGTGGCTTTTTCACCAAAGAACGATTTCAACAGACTGACAGAGTACTTGGGATAATTCTGCCACCAGTTGGCACTTAGCGGATCATTACTCTTAGGAGTCCACTTTTTATTGTAAGCGGCAAGTGATATATTTGATGCCCGCGGGGTCTTAAGATAACCTGGCCAGATATGCCACAGGAGGCAATGGTCGGTTGATCCCTGCACGTTTGATTCACCGCGCAGTGCATTTACGCCGCCGCCTGCAACACCCATATTGCCAAGAAGGAGTTGAATCATAGCCATGGTTCTAATGTTCTGTGTTCCCACCGTGTGCTGGGTCCAGCCCATGGCATACATGATTGTCCCTGCTTTTCCTCTTGCGCCGGTGGCAGCATAAGTCTTGTAAATTTTAATCAGATCTTCTCTTGAAGTGCCTGTAATTTTAGAAACCAGCTTTGTATTGTACCGTTTGTAATGCTTCTTTAAGAGCTGGAAAACACAACGGCTGTTTTTTAACGATCTGTCCATTTTCGGGACACCGTTTTTGTCCATTTCAAATGCCCATTTGGATTTATCATAATCTCCCAGGGCAGGGCCTTCTTCATTCTTTTTATATCCTGAAAAAAGTCCATCTTTGAATCCATAGGATTTTCCAACAATAAAAGGCGCGTTGGTATAAGCAGCAGTATATTCTTTGTTGTAAAGGTTGTTGTCCAGAATATATTTAATCATACCGCCCAAAAATGCAATGTCGGTTCCGGATCTTAATGCTGCATATATATCAGCCTTGGAAGAAGTCCTTGTGAATCTTGGGTCAACACTGATGAGTTTGGCACCTTTTTGCTGTGCCTCGGTAACATACTTAAAGGATATGGGATGATTTTCTGCAGCATTGCTCCCCATAATTAAAATGCAGTCACTGTTTTTAAGATCAATCCAGTGATTTGTCATAGCGCCGCGTCCGAACGACTCTGCCAGAGCCGCAACAGTTGCGCTATGTCAGATACGGGCCTGATGTTCAATATAAACAAGCCCAAGAGAACGCATAAGTGCCTGATAAATCCAGCACTCCTCATTGTCAATGGCCGCACTGCCTACAGACACAATTCCTTCGGTACGGTTGACCACCTGTCCTTTTTTGTTTTTTACCTGAAAAGTGGCATCCCGTGTTTCTTTTACCCTTTTAGCAATTTTTGAAAGTGCCCAGTCCCATGATACCTGTTTCCATTCTTTGGAATAGGGAGCTCTGTACATAGGTTCGGTCAGCCGATTTTCATTCTCTATCAGTTGCTTGAGTGAAGCGCCCTTTGAACAAAGCGATCCCCGGTTGATAACATGATCCGGATCACCTTCGATGTTTATGACACGGCCATCACCTCTCTTGCTTGTATGCACAATTGCACCGCATCCCACTGCACAGTAACAGCAGATTGTGGTGGTTTCTTTGGCATACTTGGTTTTCAGCAGGCTGGCATGGGATTTAACAGGTTTCAAATCAAACCCCATGCCGCTGACGGCAACTCCGGCAGCAGTGGCTCCGGAAATTTTGATAAAGTCTCTTCTGTTGAGTTTCATCGAAAAATGCCTCCTTGGCTTTTTAAAATAATGTTTTTACCCCAATTGGGTCATATATCTATGATGCCAAATAATTGCTTTGTGAAAAGCACCGGTTTTCAAATAAGAGGAGGTGTCTGTAACAGGCTTTTAAAAACAGATGCTTTCCAGAAAACTGACACAACTATTTTGATTTTTGAGTACCGTAACACAGGGGGGTTACAAAAAAGTTACAGAGTAAAGAACTCACTTTTTTGGGGAAGGTTCAGCTGGTTTTGTTCTCCCTTGCCTGGGCTTTGGCATCAACAGCCGAAATACTTGTTATGATTAAGTCGGACAGGATATTTAAGGCCTTTTCACCCGAATAAATACTCACATTTTCTTTCGTTGTGGCGGCACTGAGATGGTTTATTCTCTTTTTTGCAACATCTGAAACTACAATCCTTATTTCACAGCTTTTGCATGCTGTCACCTACAAAACATTTCATATGGCAAGTATCCATTATATCGATTTACTGTCACCGAATAAAGACAAAACTTTAGGACAGGCAGCAAATAATGCCGCAACGTATGGACTTGGATTAATGGTTGGATTTTTCCTTAGCGGCTATCTGTATGAAAATATGGATACGTCTTTTTTGTTCATCATCAGCAGTTTGATTGCCATTGCCGGAGGGGTAATATTTAAAATATATGGTGTTCATGTAAAAACAGTATCAGCGCTTTGGGTTTTATAGTGAAATCCTTCGTACGATAACATTTCCGACCGAGTATCCTGCTCCAAATGAACAAATAACACCAAGCTCTCCTTCTTTAAAATCATCGTGATATTTGTGAAAACAGATGACAGAACCGGCTGATGATGTATTCGCATATGTATCAAGGATTGTAGGTGTCAATTCATCCGTTATTTCCGTAGCCAAAAGTTTTTTACAAATCAACCGGTTCATGTTGATATTAGCTTGATGAAGCCATACCCGTTTCAAATCAGAAGGTTCAATATCATATTGTGCTAAATGGTTACGAATCAATTCAGTTGCCATGGGAATGACTTCCTTAAATACTTTGCGGCCTTGCTGATTAAAAAGCTTGTCAGGATTATCAGACGTTTCAGGGTGTGTGCGGTTCAGAAAACCAAAGTTATTTCGAATATTATTTGAAAACCGGGTTTTCAACTTTGTACCTATAATTTCAAAAACATCTGAACGTTTACAGTGTTCCTCTTTTTCCATAATGACAGCCGTGCAGACATCTCCAAAGATAAAATGACTGTCTCGATCCTTGAAATTCAAGTGTCCTGAACAAATTTCAGGATTTACCATCAATACCGCTCTTGCACTATTATGAAAAATTGAATCAACAGCTGTCTGAATGCCAAATGTGGCTGTTGAACAGGCAACATTCATATCAAAACCAAATCCTTCAATGCCCAAGACGTTTTGCACTTCAATGGCTACTGCAGGATAAGGACGTTCCATATTTGAGCAAGCGACAATGACTGCATCAATGTCCTCCGGCTTTTTTCCCGCTTTCTCCATTGCCTGTTTGGCAGCGGCAACACTGATTTCACATTGAATTGATTGTTCATCATCGGATCTTTCAGGAAGTCTGGGGCACATGATTTCAGGATCAAGTATCCCTTTCTTGTCTAAAACATACCGGCTTTTAATGCCAGATGCCCTCTCAATAAATTCGACACCAGACTCGCCTAAGGGCTCAAGCTTGCCTGCTTTTATTTCTACCTCATGTTCCTGGTTAAAATTTTGTACATATTTATTGAACGATTCCACAAGTTCCTGATTGGATAAAGAATCGGGAGGAGTATATAGACCTGTTCCGCTAATAACAATTTTTCTCATAGATAAGAAGTTGCTTTCCTGGGGCGAAGAAGTCATCAGTTAAGTTCAAAAACGATTTTTAAAGACTTATCTATTTCCTGTACCTTGGCAGAAGACAATTTTCCGCGTATTTTTGCTAATCTATGCTGATAATCAATGGGACGTGTTTGCAGACAATCGGCCACAGATTTCTTGGATAAGCCGTTTTCTTTGGAAGGATGTATTTCAACGTTGGTTATTATTCGGGCTTTTTTTACATTCCATTCGGTAATTGGAACAACTTGAATAACCGGGACTCTCTCGTTGTACACATCATTAGTCACAATTGCGCACGGCCTGACTTTTCCAGTTTCCGAACCGAGTGTCGGTTCCAGATTGACGTCAATAATCATACCTTTTTTCAACGTTGTCATTCCGGCCATCCGGTTAGCGCTGTTTTGGTTAATCCTTTTAAATCTTTATCGTCGGAATAAATTTCAGAATATAGATCAGCAGATTTTTTTAGTCTTTCAAGTTCCATTTCTTTCTTGAAATATTCTATGGCAGCCCTTAACATAGAACTTTTATCCTTGAACCCATACGATTCATATTTACTTAAAAAGTGGGCTTGTGTTTCTTTAACACTAAACTTAGACTGTAACATTAGACCTCCTTTCAGGCCATATATTTGGCGCCTAATTTACAGGCCTATTATAGGCATTAAAATATCAGATGTCAATATCTGTCAGTATAATTTAGGATAAAAGTGTTATTATGAGATACTCATGAATATGAAGATCTGATAGAAAATTATAGCTTTCTTAAAGAAAGCGATTTAAAAGAATTGTGAAAACTCCTTAACAAGTGTGATAGTTTTCAAGTGTTCTTTGATCGCGTCCCTGACAAAAGGCAATTCATTCAGGTACTCCCCGTTTTTCCATGCTTCCATCACTGTCGGGAATTTAAGTTGAACCCCTGCCAAAGAAAAGTGGAGAGCCCCTTTGAGTTTATCTTCTATTCCCTTTTTCTCCTCATGCTTTTGCATAAGAACGACATGATTGCTCAGTTGCTGAATACTGACAGCGCCGGGCAAGTCTCGTCCAAGCACCCAGAGCAAAAAAATTCTCGCTTTTCATTAACATTTGCTCTTTTTGCCAGGTATTTACGCATAGGACCTTCAGGCAAGAGATTGGAACAACATAAATAATTACCAGTGTTTTAATTTTATTCTTCATTGTTTTCAGGCTTATCACCAGAATGATTGCACAGAAGAAGTGGAAGTAACCGAAGAAAAATATCAGCCATATGCCTTTGAAAGAAAGATTCCAGAACGGGTAGTCCCAGACCGGATGTCCTCCTATATATAAAATAAATCGAAAAAAGCAATTCTGTCATATGATCGACATCGACCTCATAAAATCTGCCATCTTTGATTCCCTGGACAAGAATATCCTTCCACGGCGCTGTTCAGAAATAAGGAGCATCGCTCCCTGGTTTATTTCAAAGAACCGATCTTCTTCATGCAACAAAGTAAAAATTCCCGGATCCATGATAAGGATTGATCGTAGCTCTTCATTACTTGGCAGGTGTTCACATGATTTAGTCGCCATAACCGAAAACTTTTTCACCACATCGTCTTTTTTTGCAACAGCTGATGCAACTGAATCGCGCCATTGTCTCAAAGCATCGCCAACCGTACGTTCATGCAGCTCCCGTTTGTTTGCCACATAAAAATAGAGATTGCTTCAACATATTGCAATTCGTGGATTTTTACGGCTTTTGATTCTGAAGATCTTTTTAGGAGTACGGCCTAGTGTCCTGTCATGTGTCAAATAACGTGAGCTTACGCCGTATTTTTTTCTTTCCGCAAGGCACGCCTGAAGGCGCATAGTCCCGCTATGTAACTGAAGGCATAACGCAGCGGAAAGGAAAAAGGCAAGCAACAAGATACGTCAGTTGATGCATGACAGGGCACTAGGCACACACCGAGCTTTTCGGTGTAGGATCAGATGGACCCAAAGATTAGAAAAAGAGACAGGCATCCCCTGCCTTACCATTGACGGTGACCTCAATGATCTGAGATGCATATCTGATGAACAGACAAAGACAAATATTGAAGCATTCATAGAGTAATTGGAAGAAAATCATTTATGCAGACCTCGTTAAGTGGTTAAGTTGTTGTTATGATAAATCATATATATTATTTGCAGTATCGCTTAAATATTGATTTTCTTTTCAAAATTTCCATTCCAGCTGATTTTCCTATTCCAGCCTGTAAACAAATGAAATCGTACCGCCGTTTTCAAACTTTCCAAAACTTCCAGCGACATCTATTTGAACATTCTCAAAAAGGACTGTTCCTATACCCAGGGAATAAATATGATCAGCTTCTCCTTTTTGTGCAATATTTCGCTCTGGTGCAACAGGTCCTTCGTATCTGATTCTATGCTCAGGCTTGTAATAATAACCGCCCCGAAGTGCAAATGGGTATTTTGCAAAATCGAAAACATGTTCAAAACCGATATGGATTTCGGTTGCATCGTCGACTTTATAATCAGTAGTCGAGTATGCACCCAACTGTGTGGAACCGTTATAAAATACATAGTCTTTTAAAATATCGGAATACTCAACGACGTTAACATCGGCTGCAAGGGTCAGGCCGAAAAAGAAGCGGTAAGAAATACCGATACCGTATGAATCCGGTATTTTGAAAGTATTTTTAGTGGTTTGAATAGTTTCAATTAGCCCATCATTTGGGCTGTAATCATTCAGGGTTTCAAACGTGGTCTGAAACTCAGGTCCCTTGCGATACACGGCACCGATATTAAAATTCCCCACAGGATTCCAGAGCATGGAAAAGGTATAATGCTCTGCTGCATCTTCGTCGTCAACAAGGTACTTAATGAGCGGATTACCGGAAAGGGATGGGTCCGAAAAGATTTTACTTTCATAGTAATAATTGAGATAGGAGAATCCAATGGAAAACCCAAATGATAGATTCTCCAACAGATTAAGGCCGGCACCAATGCCGTATGTAACAGCTTCTATATCGGATTCAGTGGTGAACTGAGCCGGTGGGATACTATAACTATTTGAAATATTAAAAAACTGGTGCCTATATGCAGTAAAAGTTGCTTTTTTTGTGGGAAATGCAACACTTACAAATGACAGTCCATCTCCTTCTTCATCAAAATCATGTCCGGTTCCCGCTGTGTCGTACTGCGTGTTTTCATAATCCATAGTCTTATATTCAATTGAAATTTCCGGTTTGGACAGGATTGTCAATCCGGCAGGGTTGGTATATGCAGCCGAGGCATCATCCGCAAGGCCGATAAAGGCGCCTCCCATGGCATTGGCCCTGGCACCGGGATTATTAACCTGAAAATTGAAAGAGTAGTTCTGGCTGATAGCGACCAGGGCGTTGGCTTTAGGAATTGATAAAAATAAAACAAGGAAAGTAATAAAAATATATGCCATTGTTTTTTTAGGTTTCATCATTCAGACTCCTTTCGTATATCAGGTTAACATATAAAATAACATTCATTACCTTGAACCAAACATTCTCTTAAAAACATTAAAAGGCGCAGCCAGGCATCCGTTAGCATTTCCAGGAACAGAAACAACTTTTCCAAATCCCATACCCAAAACACAGACTCCCGATGAATTTTTGCGTTTCGATTCTTCAGAACCGACACCACCGCTTTTGTCATCAATACGAATCGCCCTGACAGCTTTCAAACCGGCTGCTTTCAGATCAAAAAACCCGTGTGACTCCGGGGGACGTACCCAGTTCAACCCAGTCGGACTTCGATCCTGCCGGCAGGGCATTTACCAGGTAGGGGCATAAATCTTCGCCGGTTTTAACAAAAACCGCAACACCGGTTTCATTACCATGCACAATGATCTTATCCTTCATTCCCAATGTGAGTGAACCGGATATCCCGAGACTGGCAAATTGATCATCGTCTTTGTTTAGTATATTGCCCAATGCATTTTCCGGGTTGTTGTTTTTATTTTTTTCTTCCTGTATCAAACCAGGTTGAAAATCAAAAACATGATCAGCATATGCTAAACGGCTGACATATGTCAGGTTTTGCCGGTTTATGATTTCTTTGCCTTTGTATTTAAAATTAAACTCCGGCATGAAATCCATATCACAACGAAACGATCCTGAGTAACTGCCATCCATGTTTCCACTTACTGATTCAATGAGTTTTGCTCCCAAGATATCGAGAACTATGTTCCTGTGGGAAAGGGGGTTTAATATCACATTATCATAACGGTCCCTTGGCCAGATACGCATGTCTACACGGAGGTATTCCCTGTTATCTTCCGTGAATTTTCTATACATCGTGTCATAAAAACTGGTAAACTGTGCCGGTTCGACATCGAGATATAGCTGCACCTGTCTTTCGCGGCGGAAAACAATACCTTCATGGCTTTGACCGACAGCTGTAATATAAAATTTATACGTGCCCGGAACCGACGTTTGATTAAATGTCGCAGAATAGATCCCCAAGTGCCCCGGGTCTGTCATTATGATTTTCTCTTTTCTCTTAAAAGCGTTTAATTTGCGGCCTTTAAGCCGTACGGCACGTGCTTTTATGTCAAGCAAAGTGACATCCGCTCCTTTTAAATCTTCCTTTGCCTGGTCAAACTCCTGGAAAGATATTCTTTCGTTTGCCAGCCAGTTTTGAGCGGAATTCCCGGGCGCATCAATCTTTGCCGAGACAGTGGCATCAGGAATCGGTTTGCCGTCCAGTGTTAATTTTACAGATAGGGATATAGTGTCACCTGTATGGTAACCGAACTTGTCAAATTCCGGCTTCATTTTCAAACGTGATTGGGTAATTACTTCATAATCAAAGTTTTCTTTATCAGTGCTGTTTAAACCGTGACCGGTAATGATAAGTATCCATTCGCCAAAACGATGCTGATTATCTTCGGCAGTATTTTGCAGATAATCAGAAGCGATGGTGCAAATTGAATATGTCGGATTATGATGATACTTGATATGTTCTTGTTTTTTTTGCTTCCACCGGTGTGATCAAATCACAATTCGGTGTCAGCAGCTGAACACTGACCCGGTCTTTGTCATATGTAGTCCAGTTAACTATAAATGATACCCGTGTGTCATACGGCAGAATATTTATACTGCGGCGAACTTCTGGTTTGGCATCGGTAAGCACACCCCCTGGATCGATTGTTGGATCTAAAGTCAGTTCAGATACGATTGCACTTCGAAAAGCTTTTTTAATACCGGTGCCCGCATCATCAGCACCGGCGTCCAGAAACTGACCATTCGATTCCGTCTCGAGATCATTCATCTGGCTATGATCGGGCGGCCAGTGGATCGCACCCGGGTCACCATATGCAACGGCAATCACACGGATATTTTTGCCGATAAAGGATGTACCTCCTGCGCCGTAAAAGCCGGAAGGGTCAGGCGGCCCCTGGTTATGGGCACCATCGGACATGACCACCATCCAGCGCCGGTTATAGGTGGGTGCTGTACCTCCCTCAAACAAACCGTATGAAACAGCTGTCTGACCCATTGCCGTTTCAATCCCCTGCCCCATGGGTGTCCATCCGTATCCGGCAACCGGTGTATGGCTGTCAAGAAGAGCTTTGATAGCTGTGACATCCGCAGGAACAGGAATTGATGCCTGGAGCACGGCACTGGTAGGCCCCGGAAATGTTTCAGGATAACCAGCTCCGGTAATATCAGGAAAAAGAACAATACCGATCCGCCCCAACCCCCCGGCAAAATCTTCCAGTAAATCAAGAAACTGCTTGGCGGCATTTTTCATTTTTCCCCAGCGCGCATCCGGGGGAGTTACCGCCGGGCCGCTGCCGTCAGGCGTATAAGCCATACTTCCTGATGCATCCAGAACCAAAACGGTTTCCAGTATTCCGCATGAGGCATTCAGCGCCACCTCCCTGTTATGCAATGATGTGGGATCATTAAGAGCCACTGAATCCGAACTTTCGATACGATATGTTTCTGATGAATCACCCGGTGTTAACGGCGCATTAAAAGCGAGTATCATGTCACCACAGGAGTTTGGCGGGATACTCCCCGGCAGGGTATCTATCTCAAAATCCGATGTTCCGATGACCCCGGCAGGGTCGGTAATTGCCAGGGGGCCTGTGCCCATGTTGGCTATTTGAAGGGTATGTGTAATTCTTTGCCCGGATAGAATCGTTTTGCCACCCGGATGATCAAAATCGAGTTCGCCTGCCGGACTGGTGGTCGATGCAACATCCAGCCATGGCCGGCTGGCTTCTGTACTATTGTCAGACACTACCCATGTAAAATGTCTGGAGGCAGTATCGTTATTATGAATTCTGATTTCCCAGCTGACAGGTACCTTGGCTATAGTTACCACGATAAGAAAAACATCATCAGACTCTGCATGCATCGTGGCAGAGCCCACATAAAAGGGCAGCATTTCAGTAGCATTGTCATAAATAGAAACGGAACCCGGAGAAAGCGGGATTTGTTTTTCCGTGCCGGCACCGGCCTTTAAAAAAATTGACGGGGTTGTACCGCTGGTGGATAAACAGGAGATATCGCTCATGCCGACACGGATGTACAGATTTGCGCCAATTCCAATAGAAGGAAGGTGCGCAAAGGAAACCGGTGTGTTAGTTGCTGACGGAGTTAAAAGCAAAGGCTCTTCGGCAGGGTTGGGCAACAGTAAAAAAGCCATGTTTCATTCCTCCTTTATGCAGCAAATTATGGTTTACCGAGCATATGGAGAGCAATACAAAAAGATAAAAATTATGTAACTTTATATATTAAAAAAAATTTAAAGTCAATTGGATAAAACAGTGAAATTTTTCACAAATAAATTAAGAATTTTCTCCTCAATCATCAAGGTTTACTTCAATCTCGGTCTCTTCCACAATCCTTCTTACGGAGTTTTTCATCACACTGTTTGTGTTTGCAATGGTGATTTTTAAATCCTGCAAGGGCGCAATCTTGAGAATTACCTCTTCTCCAAATGATGAGCCTAAAGAGACAACACCTTGAAAGTCAAGGGTTACCGGAAGGGAGTATTTGTCGGAGATTTCCTGAAATGCCTTTTTCCCATCAGCTCTGTCAGTTAACGTAGAA
>JAVVLW010004985.1:0-34817 GCA_034401795.1 Chaetoderma sp. LZ-2023a
CTAGCCGTTACCTTGAAGACATTGACCAATATCTTATAAACCTGAATCGCAGAACCAACGTATGATAGCTATGCAGCTTCATCACACATGGTGCTCCAATATAACAATACATTTGAAAATTGTTCTCGTTAGATTAGCTTAGTATTCAGTTGAAATCTATTATGAGATTTATTTCGATTGCCCATGTTTAATAAATGTATTTTTTGTCCCTGTAGCGCAGAGGATAGCGCGCTGGACTTCTAATCCAGAGGTTGCGGGTTCGAATCCCGCCAGGGATAATGTGGTAAACAATTTTATGTGTTTGCAATTGGTCACCAGAATATATACAAGATGCTTTATTTGAATTGAATGCTGCAGAGGATTGCGATCTGTGATTGAGCTTAATGGTCATGAACTCATGTAACAGATCACTATTAGAGATAAATTTATATCATGCAAGCTCACTAGCCGTTACCTTGAAGACATTGACCATAATCTTATAAACCTGAATCGCAGAACCAACGTATGATAGCCATGCAGCTTCATCACACATGGTGCTCCAATATAACAATACATTTGAAAATTGTTCTCGTTAGATTAGCTTAGTATTCAGTTGAAATCTATTATGATTTTTATTTCGATTGCCCATGTTTAATAAATGTATTTTTTGTCCCTGTAGCGCAGAGGATAGCACGCTGGACTTCTAATCCAGAGGTCGCGGGTTCGAATCCCGCCAGGGATAATGTGGTAAACAATTTTATGTGTTTGCAATTGGTCACCAGAATATATACAAGATGCTTTATTTGAATTGAATGCTGCAGAGAATTGCGATCTGTGATTGACCTTAATGGTCATGAACTCATGTAACAGATCACACTATTAGAGATAAATTTATATCATGCAAGCTCACTAGCCGTTACCTTGAAGACATTGACCAATATCTTACAAACCTGAATCGCAGAACCAACGTATGATAGCTATGCAGCTTCATCACACATGGTGCTCCAATATAACAATACATTTGAAAATTGTTCTCGTTAGATTAGCTTAGTATTCAGTTGAAATCTATTATGAGATTTATTTCGATTGCCCATGTTTAATAAATGTATTTTTTGTCCCTGTAGCGCAGAGGATAGCGCGCTGGACTTCTAATCCAGAGGTCGCGCGTTCGAATCCCGCCAGGGATAATGTGGTAAACAATTTTATGTGTTTGCAATTGGTCACCAGAATATATACAAGATGCTTTATTTGAATTGAATGCTGCAGAGGATTGCGATCTGTGATTGACCTTAATGGTCATGAACTCATGTAACAGATCGCACTATTAGAGATAAATTTATATCATGCAAGCTCACTAGCCGTTACCTTGAAGACATTGACCAATATCTTATAAACCTGAATCGCAGAACCAACGTATGATAGCTATGCAGATTCATCACACATGGTGCTCCAATATAACAATACATTTGAAAATTGTTCTCGTTAGATTAGCTTAGTATTCAGTTGAAATCTATTATGAGATTTATTTCGATTGCCCATGTTTAATAAATGTATTTTTTGTCCCTGTAGCGCAGAGGATAGCGCGCTGAACTTCTAATCCAGAGGTCGCGGGTTCGAATCCCGCCAGGGATAATGTGGTAAACAATTTTATGTGTTTGCAATTGGTCACCAGAATATATACAAGATGCTTTATTTGAATTGAATGCTGCAGAGGATTGCGATCTGTGATTGAGCTTAATGGTCATGAACTCATGTAACAGATCACACTATTAGAGATAAATTTATATCATGCAAGCTCACTAGCCGTTACCTTGAAGACATTGACCATAATCTTATAAACCTGAATCGCAGAACCAACGTATGATAGCTATGCAGCTTCATCACACATGGTGCTCCAATATACCAATACATTTGAAAATTGTTCTCGTTAGATTAGCTTAGTATTCAGTTGAAATCTATTATGATTTTTATTTCGATTGCCCATGTTTAATAAATGTATTTTTTGTCCCTGTAGTGCAGAGGATAGCGCGCTGGACTTCTAATCCAGAGGTCCCGGGTTCGAATCCCGCCAGGGATAATGTGGTAAACAATTTTATGTGTTTGCAATTGGTCACCAGAATATATACAAGATGCTTTATTTGAATTGAATGCTGCAGAGGATTGCGATCTGTGATTGACCTTAATGGTCATGAACTCATGTAACAGATCACACTATTAGAGATAAATTTATATCATGCAAGCTCACTAGCCGTTACCTTGAAGACACTGACCAATATCTTATAAACCTGAATTGCAGAACCAACGTATGATAGCTATGCAGCTTCATCACACATGGTGCTCCAATATAACAATACATTTGAAAATTGTTCTCGTTAGATTAGCTTAGTATTCAGTTGAAATCTATTATGATTTTTATTTCGATTGCCCATGTTTAATAAATGTATTTTTTGTCCCTGTAGCGCAGAGGATAGCGCGCTGGACTTCTAATCCAGAGGTCGCGCGTTCGAATCATTAAACAAGTTATCTGATTATGAGATTGGTCCCAGCAGAAAAACTATTAACTCTGATAGACGTGAACTAAAGCGAAAATTGAGACCCGGTAATAATGAATTAGATGAACATGATTTTCCTACTCTGAGTCCACCCAGGCGAGATAACAAAATTGCCAGAGAAGAAAGGAATGCAGGGATTGTAAATGAGGATGAAGGGTATTTGGAGTCGGTGATTGATATGTGTGATAATAATGATGTTAATGTTTCAACTTCGCACACACAAGTTAAAGTTAATGATGATGAGGGGCATCTGGAGTCGGTGATTGATATGTGTGATAATAATGATGTTAATGTTTCAACTTCAGACACACAAGTTAAAGTTAATGATGATGATTGTGCTGATCAGTTCATTGTTAACAAATCAATTGAGGCGGATGGTGATGGGATGGACTGGTTTGAACCGACTGATGAGTATATACACCCTTCAGGCGTTGTTAAAGCCAACCCAAGCCAGCCACTACTTGACATGGACCATTTTAACAATAGTGAAATTACAAATGGTGAAGTGGTTAAAGCTTCTGATTCCCAACCCATAGACCTAGGTTCGATTCCAAGTAATACCATAACAGAACAAAATAATACAAGTAGTTTAGTGGATAGTGAAAACATAGTTGGAAATAACTCATGTGATAATAGCTGTTCAGAAATAGGTGAGTCGTCTACAAACAATGATATCAAGCAGGTTGACTACAGCAGTTCACCAAGCACTGACATGAACACTGCTCAAATTGACACTGAAAAACACAAGACATTGAGTCTAGATGGAAAATTCAGATTCAAGTATACCAAGCCACCAATCCTAAAGAAAAATAGAAACAAACAAAGTCCAGTGCGTGATAAAACATAATGTATTGTACACTGATCCGGCTGTCTTTTCCTCTTTTTGTTATTTTAGCTATGCTTAGAATTGCCTCATATAATGTAAATGGAATGAGAAATGTAAGCAATTTTGAAAGGCTTGTGGGTTTAATGAATGACAATCACTATGACATCATGCTCATTCAAGAAACTTTTTGGAATAATGAATGGACTGAATTATTAAAGCGAAAGTTCATTGGTGAAATATATTACAGCAATGCCTCGAATGACAGAAGAGGTGTGGCTGCCCTAATTAAGAATAATCTTAAAGATGCTGTTTCCTTTGTTGACAAAGATGATGATGGTCGTTTTATGCACATCAAATGTAATATTAATGATAAGTTATTAAATATTTTTAACATTTATGCCCCTAATATTGCAAGTGAAAGGTATAATTTTTTTAACTATGTTAATAACAAAATTGGTTTAATAGAACATATTATTATTGCTGGTGACTTTAATGTTACATTGTCTGCTATAGATAAATACCCTACAAAGAATTACATACCAGATAAGTCAAGTGCATTTCTAAAGCAGTGTATGGCAAACAAAAGGCTTGAAGATATTTGGAGGTGGCGCTATCCCATGCGCAAGCAATATTCCCGAAGGGGCTTAGCAGATAGTATGTTAACACAAAGTCGGATTGATTACTTTCTGCTAAGCACCTCTCTTAAGCCTTTTGTTACATACATTGGTTATTCTCAAACAAGTAAAAGTGACCACTCTATTGTTAATTTACTTCTGGATTTTAATTGTCAGGAAAAAGGCCCAGGTTCATGGGTTTTGAATAACTCTGTTCTAATAGATGAGGACTATCAAAATGGAATTGCAAATTTAATAGAAGAACAGAGAAATTCTGATTTATATTCTACATCCTTTTTGATATGGTGGGACAATTTAAAATATGCAATAAAGTCCTACTCACAGAGATATTGTCGACAGAAAAGTTATCAAAAACGTGAAAAGATGACAAAGGTACAATTTCAGCTTGAAAAAGAGCTAAGTAAAAATTATGTCAATGCAGAATATATTGCCCAATTAGAGTATGATTTAAAGACCATCGAGGAAAATGTATGCATGGGAGCTATATTGCGTTCTAAGGCTCAGTGGTCCTTGGAAGGCGAAAGATCCACCCATTTTTTTCTAGGATTAGAGAGGCATCGGCAAACAGGCAATACGATTAATACCTTATATAATGAGAATGGTGAAATTTTGACAGATACTTTTTCTATATTAAATAGAGTACAAGAATATTATACAGAGTTGTATGCTCATAAGGGTACTGATGAAAATGAACGTCATAAAATATTATCTACTATTTCCAATGATGTCCCTGAATCTGATCAACATGAGTGTGATAGTAATGTAACTACAGCTGAAATAAAAACATCACTCTTCAGTATGAAAAGGAACAAGAGCCCTGGCAGAGATGGAATAACCACTGAATTTTACCGATGCTTTTATCACATTTTTGAGCCTTTGTTCTTAAAACTTATTAATGAAATAGAAAAAGAAGGAACACTAAGTAGAACTATGAAAAATGGCATGATTACTTTAATATATAAAAAGGGAGATAAGCAGGAAATTACAAATTGGCGCCCAATAACATTATTAAATGTAGACTACAAAGTTTTTGCTAAGGTAATGGCTAATCGCTTGAAGCATGTCCTGCCTAAAATTATTAACCAAAACCAAACATGCTGTGTGCCGGGTAGAGACATTTCAGACAATGTAGCCAACATAAGAGACATAATTGAATATGCCAATTACACAGGCATAGAAGGTTACCTTCTTAAGATTGACCAACAAAAAGCATTTGATATGGTTGCCCATGAATATCTTTTTGAAATACTCAGCAGGTTTGGTTTTGGCGACCGGTTCCAAAAATGGATTAAAATAATGTATACAGAAATTTATAGTGCAGTAAAAAACAATGGACACCTGACTCAATTCTTTCCTATTAGTAGGAGTGTCAGACAAGGTTGCCCCATCTCTGCCATGCTTTATGTGATATCAGCTGAACCCTTAGCCAGACTAGTTCATGCATCTACTAACATAATTGGAATAGAAATTGGAGACAGCCACCACAAATCTCTTTTGTATCAGCATGCAGATGACACTACTATCACAGTAAGTGATTCTGCATCATTACATAATGCTCTTGAAATTATGGAACAGTACAGTAGATCAAGTGGTGGCATGATAAATTATACTAAATCTGAGGTAATGGCTTTGGGTTCAGCTTCTGTACCGAGTGAAATAAAAAACAAGATTAATGTTAAAGATGACTCTATAGAAATATTAGGGGTGTGTCTTGGGAGAAACAAGACATTTTGTAATGAAAGGAACTGGGCTAAAAAAGTGAAAAATATAAAAATGTTGTTAGGATTTTGGAAAAATAGAGATATTAATATAAAAGGACGTGCAGAAGTAATTAATTCTCTATTAATGTCAAAACTTTGGTACATGCTTAATGTTCAACCCATTCCTGAATGGGCTATCACTGAAATTACTAAAGCCTGCATCGATTTTCTGTGGAAAGGTGCACACCTTGTTAAGTATAAAACAATTATTGGTGAACGGAAAATGGGTGGTTTGAACATACCAGATATAAAACTCAAAATGATGTCTTTCAGACTTAAAATGTTAAGTCGGTACCTCGATGATGATTATGATGCTCTATGGACGAATGTCTTTAATTTCTTTGCGAAGAAATGTATCAACAGCGAAAAACAATACAGTATTTTATTCATGAAACTGCCAAAGAGCATTCTAAAATGTGTGCCACAATATTATCAGGAAATCCTACTGTCATGGCATGAATTTACTAAACATGGCTATGTTGAAATAAATGACTGGTATAACATTGTAAATCAGCCCATTTTTCATAATCCGAAGATCTCTATCAACAACAAACCATTAACATCTGAACATTTAGAAAGAGCTGGGATAACAACATTAAAAGATATTATTTATGAATATGTTCCAGGTTTCCTGCCCAGTATGGCCATTTCTGAGCTCGTGGAAGAATATGTCGATGACATAGACACAATTGCCATTGAAAAATGTTATAATATTTTAATGCAAGTAATTCCGCATGAATGGCAATCAATCATAAATTCCGATAAATTAGACCATACAAAGAAACCATTAGAAATTATATCAGACAATCTCATTGTAACAATAAGAAAATTAAAATCAAAAATCTTTTATAATCTTCTTCGGAAAAAGAATTATGAAGAGCCAACTTCCCAGCTTTTTTGGAGCAATATTTTCCAAGATTTTGAATTATCTCGAATATGGCAAGTTGTTCACATGCCCTTAAAATCACCTGAGCTAGTAGATTTAGATTTTAGAATTGCGCACAATAGTATATTTACTATGAAGAAACTTAAACGAATTGGTAAGGTTGACAGCGATCTATGTCCAATTTGTAAAAAGGAACAAGAAACATTATTACACCTCTTTTTAGAATGTGAAAAATTAAGCCAGTTTCACGAATTCTTGCATGGAATATTAGAAGTACTTTTTCAGGAAGCAACTCAATTTCAGCTACTGAATTTTGATTATGAACTGTTCTTAATGCTAGGAATGTGTACACAAATGACAAGAGTAAATGTTGAATTTGTGAATATTGTTTTTAGTATGGCGCGCTTATGTATTTATAAGAGAAGACAGGTTGCAATAATGCACAGCAGGATTATTCCATTACCTAGATATTTTCATAAAAAATTATGCGATTTTATAAAACAAATTGTGGAATACAGTAATTCAAAGGAGAAAATAAACGCTATTGGAAGGTTGGTTGACTACAATGAAATTGTGTCCTTTAATGATGGTATTTTAGTTTTTAACTTTTGAAATTATTGTTAGTTTCTTGCTTTTTAACATTTCATAGCAAAATGATGTTTTATTATATAAAAATCATTAGAAAGATAAATTACTATTATAGGCTACCATACTTTTAATTGCTGATCTATTTTATTGTGATCTTCATTATTTTGCACTTAAATTTTAATTTTTTTAATTTATATTGTTATTTTTAATAAATGGCAATGATGCAGGAAAGTTATTATGCCGGATCAATCATAATTGTTATGCACACAGTTAATAAGAATATTTTGCTATGTGTTGGGGTGGGGGTGGGGGTGTGTGGGTTGGGTGGGGGTGGTGGGGGTTGGGGGGGAGTTGCATATGATATTTTATTTTTATAGATGAAAGTATGAGCGATTCTAGGTGTGGTGAAACGACTGGCTAGTTGCTGCATGACTGATTAAGAGTGATGTGCTTGATACCTGCCAGTATATATGGTTATCTGACTGACTGACTAGGCATATTTAATGATCTGAATGACACTTTGTCTGTTTGATCGATGGTTTTTGAATGAGAGGGATTTTAACTGTGTGGCTGCTTGACGTTTTAACTATACTTGCTTGAGGGATTGCGTGACTTGCTGGCTGATTGATTGAGTAATTTTATAAATGTCAGTGCTTGATGACTAATTGTGACCGTGGACAGTAAGGGTGAATGGAATTAAGACTAATTTTTCGAATGCTACATGGTGTAAAAGGATTATGAACATAAGTTCATGAAATAATAGTTTGACGAATGTTTTGACAAGTGAATGAATGATTTATGAAAGGCTTATTTTGAGTATCAATGCCCTAGGATGTCCTCCTTCCAAAATTTTCGCCTTCTAGGAGGATGTCCAGTGAGGGGCATTAGGATAAGTGATACATATATAGCTAAAGCATCCCTCGCCTTATTTTCGAGAGGAGAGGTGTACTGCTTTGAAACAATTGTGATTGTGATGGAAACATCTGATAGTGTTTTATTTTAATAACTTTCCAATGAGCCAAGAAAAAAAAAAAAAAAAAAAGCGCGCTGGACTTCTAATCCAGAGGTCGCGGGTTCGAATCCCGCCAGGGATAATGTGGTAAACAATTTTATGTGTTTGCAATTGGTCACCAGAATATATACAAGATGCTTTATTTGAATTGAATGCTGCAGAGGATTGCGATCTGTGATTGACCTTAATGGTCATGAACTCATGTAACAGATCACACTATTAGAGATAAATTTATACATGCAAGCTCACTAGCCGTTACCTTGAAGACATTGACCAATATCTTATAAACCTGAATCGCAGAACCAACGTATGATAGCTATGCAGCTTCATCACACATGGTGCTCCAATATACCAATACATTTGAAAATTGTTCTCATTAGATTAGCTTAGTATTCAGTTGAAATCTATTATGATTTTTATTTCGATTGCCCATGTTTAATAAATGTATTTTTTGTCCCTGTAGCGCAGAGGATAGCGCGCTGGACTTCTAATCCAGAGGTCGCGGGTGCGAATCCCGCCAGGGATAATGTGGTAAGCAATTTTATGTGTTTGCAATTGGTCACCAGAATATATACAAGATGCTTTATTTGAATTGAATGCTGCAGAGGATTGCGATCTGTGATTGACCTTAATGGTCATGAACTCATGTAACAGATCACACTATTAAAGATAAATTTATATCATGCAAGCTCACTAGCCGTTACCTTGAAGACATTGACCAATATCTTATAAACCTGAATCGCAGAACCAACGTATGATAGCTATGCAGCTTCATCACACATGGTGCTCCAACATAACAATACATTTGAAAATTGTTCTCGTTAGATTAGCTTAGTATTCAGTTGAAATCTATTATGATTTTTATTTCGATTACCCATGTTTAATAAAGGTATTTTTTGTCCCTGTAGCGCAGAGGATAGCGCGCTGGACTTCTAATCCAGAGGTCGCGGGTTCGAATCCCGCCAGGGATAATGTGGTAAACAATTTTATGTGTTTGCAATTGGTCACCAGAATATATACAAGATGCTTTATTTGAATTGAATGCTGCAGAGGATTGCGATCTGTGATTGACCTTAATGGTCATGAACTCATGTAACAGATCACACTATTAGAGATAAATTTATATCATGCAAGCTCACTGGCCGTTACCTTGAAGACATTGACCAATATCTTATAAACCTGAATCGCAGAACCAACGTATGATAGCTATGCAGCTTCATCACACATGGTGCTCCAATATAACAATACATTTGAAAATTGTTCTCATTAGATTAGCTTAGTATTCAGTTGAAATCTATTATGATTTTTATTTAGATTGCCCATGCTTAATAAAAGTATTTTTTGGCCCTGTAGCGCAGAGGATAGCGTGCTGGACTTCTAATCCAGAGGTCGCGGGTTCGAATCCCGCCAGGGATTATGTGGTAAACAATTTTATGTGTTTGCAATTGGTCACCAGAATATATACAAGATGCTTTATTTGAATTGAATGATGCAGAGGATTGCGATCTGTGATTGACCTTAATGGTCATGAACTCATGTAACAGATCACACTATTAGAGATAAATTTATATCATGCAAGCTCACTAGCCGTTACCTTGAAGACATTGACCAATATCTTATAAACCTGAATCGCAGAACCAACGTATGATAGCTATGCAGCTTCATCACACATGGTGCTCCAATATAACAATACATTTGAAAATTGTTCTCGTTAGATTAGCTTAGTATTCAGTTGAAATCTATTATGAGATTTATTTCGATTGCCCATGTTTAATAAATGTATTTTTTGTCCCTGTAGCGCAGAGGATAGCGCGCTGGACTTCTAATCCAGAGGTTGCGGGTTCGAATCCCGCCAGGGATAATGTGGTAAACAATTTTATGTGTTTGCAATTGGTCACCAGAATATATACAAGATGCTTTATTTGAATTGAATGCTGCAGAGGATTGCGATCTGTGATTGACCTTAATGGTCATGAACTCATGTAACAGATCACACTATTAGAGATAAATTTATACATGCAAGCTCACTAGCCGTTACCTTGAAGACATTGACCAATATCTTATAAACCTGAATCGCAGAACCAACGTATGATAGCTATGCAGCTTCATCACACATGGTGCTCCAATATACCAATACATTTGAAAATTGTTCTCATTAGATTAGCTTAGTATTCAGTTGAAATCTATTATGATTTTTATTTCGATTGCCCATGTTTAATAAATGTATTTTTTGTCCCTGTAGCGCAGAGGATAGCGCGCTGGACTTCTAATCCAGAGGTCGCGGGTGCGAATCCCGCCAGGGATAATGTGGTAAGCAATTTTATGTGTTTGCAATTGGTCACCAGAATATATACAAGATGCTTTATTTGAATTGAATGCTGCAGAGGATTGCGATCTGTGATTGACCTCAATGGTCATGAACTCATGTAACAGATCACACTATTAAAGATAAATTTATATCATGCAAGCTCACTAGCCGTTACCTTGAAGACATTGACCAATATCTTATAAACCTGAATCGCAGAACCAACGTATGATAGCTATGCAGCTTCATCACACATGGTGCTCCAACATAACAATACATTTGAAAATTGTTCTCGTTAGATTAGCTTAGTATTCAGTTGAAATCTATTATGATTTTTATTTCGATTACCCATGTTTAATAAATGTATTTTTTGTCCCTGTAGCGCAGAGGATAGCGCGCTGGACTTCTAATCCAGAGGTCGCGGGTTCGAATCCCGCCAGGGATAATGTGGTAAACAATTTTATGTGTTTGCAATTGGTCACCAGAATATATACAAGATGCTTTATTTGAATTGAATGCTGCAGAGGATTGCGATCTGTGATTGACCTTAATGGTCATGAACTCATGTAACAGATCACACTATTAGAGATAAATTTATATCATGCAAGCTCACTGGCCGTTACCTTGAAGACATTGACCAATATCTTATAAACCTGAATCGCAGAACCAACGTATGATAGCTATGCAGCTTCATCACACATGGTGCTCCAATATAACAATACATTTGAAAATTGTTCTCGTTAGATTAGCTTAGTATTCAGTTGAAATCTATTATGATTTTTATTTAGATTGCCCATGCTTAATAAAAGTATTTTTTGTCCCTGTAGCGCAGAGGATAGCGCGCTGGACTTCTAATCCAGAGGTCGCGGGTTCGAATCCCGCCAGGGATAATGTGGTAAACAATTTTATGTGTTTGCAATTGGTCACCAGAATATATACAAGATGCTTTATTTGAATTGAATGCTGCAGAGGATTGCGATCTGTGATTGACCTTAATGGTCATGAACTCATGTAACAGATCACACTATTAGAGATAAATTTATACATGCAAGCTCACTAGCCGTTACAGGGATCTCATTCAACCATTCTCTGTCTCCAAACAAGGTTCTAAATTGAGAACATACAGAACTTTCAAATCAAAATTTAAAATAGAAAACTTTTTACTCTCCGAGAAAAATTTCAATAGAAAAAGGCATTTCGTTAAGCTCAGAGTCAGTGCGCATAATCTTCAAATCGAAGTAGGAAGACATACCTCTCCCAAAACACCAGCCGAAAATAGATTCTGTCAGCTGTGTAACCTTCAAGCTGTAGAAGATGAGATGCATTTTGTCCTCCATTGTCCCTTTTATCAAACGGAAAGAGCTGCCCTATACTCCTCATTTAGCAACAACTTTCCAAATTTCACATCCCTCATTGGTACTGAGAAATTTTCTTTCATCATGTCTTGTAATTCTGGCGATACAGAGGTGTGCAAACCTGTCCTACTTTATGTCAGCCAATGCATGATGAAAAGAAACGATCTGAATTCCTAAAAGTCTGAAAAAAGCTAAATGTCCGCTCACCTGATCACCAGAATCTTCCACTATATCCATACTCATTGTTTCCTATTGTATCTAAATTTCGAGGTCACAGGGACCCCACAATCTGAAGTCAATGGATCCCAAACTTGAACCTAGGGCTCATTACAAGCAAGAGTTCTTGAGTATTTTGGGGCTAATATGACTGGAAGCCATTACAATAATGACTTCCGGTCATATTAATTTCAAAATATTCAACGTAAAGATTGTATCTGCACGCACCTCAATGAATCCACTTACCATTTCATTGGTTGTTAAAAGGGTTAGTGTGAGCAGTTTTCTCCAAAATAATTAATTAGTATTTCTCAACCATCCATGACTTCAGTAGACCTACGGACCCACTGCGTTTCGTTTTGGGAGTACCAAGCCATATTCTTGGGATAAATACGCTCTACGCTCAATAGGATAATGTAACTTCCAGTGCTCTGTAAATAGTAAATAATATAGATTGCATATTTATATACATATATATTTTTATATATTCATATACTCATATTCTGTCCGTCATGTACATATTTCACGTCACTTGATGTTTGGTTATATCTATATGTATGTAGATTCATGCCAATAAAATATTCTGATTCTGATTCCGTTACCTTGAAGACATTGACCAATATCTTATAAACCTGAATCGCAGAACCAACGTATGATAGCTATGCAGCTTCATCACACATGGTGCTCCAATATACCAATACATTTGAAAATTGTTCTCGTTAGATTAGCTTAGTATTCAGTTGAAATCTATTATGATTTTTATTTCGATTGCCCATGTTTAATAAATGAATTTTTTGTCCCTGTAGCGCAGAGGATAGCGCGCTGGACTTCTAATCCAGAGGTCCCGGGTTCGAATCCCGCCAGGGATAATGTGGTAAACAATTTTATGTGTTTGCAATTGGTCACCAGAATATATACAAGATGCTTTATTTGAATTGAATGCTGCAGAGGATTGCGATCTGTGATTGACCTTAATGGTCATGAACTCATGTAACAGATCACACTATTAGAGATAAATTTATATCATGCAAGCTCACTAGCCGTTACCTTGAAGACATTGACCAATATCTTATAAACCTGAATCGCAGAACCAACGTATGATAGCTATGCAGCTTCATCACACATGGTGCTCCAATATAACAATACATTTGAAAATTGTTCTCGTTAGATTAGCTTAGTATTCAGTTGAAATCTATTATGATTTTTATTTCGATTGCCCATCTTTAATAAATGTATTTTTTGTCCCTGTAGCGCAGAGGATAGCGCGCTGGACTTCTAATCCAGAGGTCGCGGGTGCGAATCCCGCCAGGGATAATGTGGTAAGCAATTTTATGTGTTTGCAATTGGTCACCAGAATATATACAAGATGCTTTATTTGAATTGAATGCTGCAGAGGATTGCGATCTGTGATTGACCTTAATGGTCATGAACTCATGTAACAGATCACACTATTAAAGATAAATTTATATCATGCAAGCTCACTAGCCGTTACCTTGAAGACATTGACCAATATCTTATAAACCTGAATCGCAGAACCAACGTATGATAGCTATGCAGCTTCATCACACATGGTGCTCCAATATACCAATACATTTGAAAATTGTTCTCATTAGATTAGCTTAGTATTCAGTTGAAATCTATTATGATTTTTATTTCGATTGCCCATGTTTAATAAATGTATTTTTTGTCCCTGTAGCGCAGAGGATAGCGCGCTGGACTTCTAATCCAGAGGTCGCGGGTGCGAATCCCGCCAGGGATAATGTGGTAAGCAATTTTATGTGTTTGCAATTGGTCACCAGAATATATACAAGATGCTTTATTTGAATTGAATGCTGCAGAGGATTGCGATCTGTGATTGACCTCAATGGTCATGAACTCATGTAACAGATCACACTATTAAAGATAAATTTATATCATGCAAGCTCACTAGCCGTTACCTTGAAGACATTGACCAATATCTTATAAACCTGAATCGCAGAACCAACGTATGATAGCTATGCAGCTTCATCACACATGGTGCTCCAACATAACAATACATTTGAAAATTGTTCTCGTTAGATTAGCTTAGTATTCAGTTGAAATCTATTATGATTTTTATTTCGATTACCCATGTTTAATAAATGTATTTTTTGTCCCTGTAGCGCAGAGGATAGCGCGCTGGACTTCTAATCCAGAGGTCGCGGGTTCGAATCCCGCCAGGGATAATGTGGTAAACAATTTTATGTGTTTGCAATTGGTCACCAGAATATATACAAGATGCTTTATTTGAATTGAATGCTGCAGAGGATTGCGATCTGTGATTGACCTTAATGGTCATGAACTCATGTAACAGATCACACTATTAGAGATAAATTTATATCATGCAAGCTCACTGGCCGTTACCTTGAAGACATTGACCAATATCTTATAAACCTGAATCGCAGAACCAACGTATGATAGCTATGCAGCTTCATCACACATGGTGCTCCAATATAACAATACATTTGAAAATTGTTCTCGTTAGATTAGCTTAGTATTCAGTTGAAATCTATTATGATTTTTATTTAGATTGCCCATGCTTAATAAAAGTATTTTTTGTCCCTGTAGCGCAGAGGATAGCGCGCTGGACTTCTAATCCAGAGGTCGCGGGTTCGAATCCCGCCAGGGATTATGTGGTAAACAATTTTATGTGTTTGCAATTGGTCACCAGAATATATACAAGATGCTTTATTTGAATTGAATGATGCAGAGGATTGCGATCTGTGATTGACCTTAATGGTCATGAACTCATGTAACAGATCACACTATTAGAGATAAATTTATATCATGCAAGCTCACTAGCCGTTACCTTGAAGACATTGACCAATATCTTATAAACCTGAATCGCAGAACCAACGTATGATAGCTATGCAGCTTCATCACACATGGTGCTCCAATATAACAATACATTTGAAAATTGTTCTCGTTAGATTAGCTTAGTATTCAGTTGAAATCTATTATGAGATTTATTTCGATTGCCCATGTTTAATAAATGTATTTTTTGTCCCTGTAGCGCAGAGGATAGCGCGCTGGACTTCTAATCCAGAGGTTGCGGGTTCGAATCCCGCCAGGGATAATGTGGTAAACAATTTTATGTGTTTGCAATTGGTCACCAGAATATATACAAGATGCTTTATTTGAATTGAATGCTGCAGAGGATTGCGATCTGTGATTGACCTTAATGGTCATGAACTCATGTAACAGATCACACTATTAGAGATAAATTTATACATGCAAGCTCACTAGCCGTTACAGGGATCTCATTCAACCATTCTCTGTCTCCAAACAAGGTTCTAAATTGAGAACATACAGAACTTTCAAATCAAAATTTAAAATAGAAAACTTTTTACTCTCCGAGAAAGATTTCAATAGAAAAAGGCATTTCGTTAAGCTCAGAGTCAGTGCGCATAATCTTCAAATCGAAGTAGGAAGACATACCTCTCCCAAAACACCAGCCGAAAATAGATTCTGTCAGCTGTGTAACCTTCAAGCTGTAGAAGATGAGATGCATTTTGTCCTCCATTGTCCCTTTTATCAAACGGAAAGAGCTGCCCTATACTCCTCATTTAGCAACAACTTTCCAAATTTCACATCCCTCATTGGTACTGAGAAATTTTCTTTCATCATGTCTTGTAATTCTGGCGATACAGAGGTGTGCAAACCTGTCCTACTTTATGTCAGCCAATGCATGATGAAAAGAAACGATCTGAATTCCTAAAAGTCTGAAAAAAGCTAAATGTCCGCTCACCTGATCACCAGAATCTTCCACTATATCCATACTCATTGTTTCCTATTGTATCTAAATTTCGAGGTCACAGGGACCCCACAATCTGAAGTCAATGGATCCCAAACTTGAACCTAGGGCTCATTACAAGCAAGAGTTCTTGAGTATTTTGGGGCTAATATGACTGGAAGCCATTACAATAATGACTTCCGGTCATATTAATTTCAAAATATTCAACGTAAAGATTGTATCTGCACGCACCTCAATGAATCCACTTACCATTTCATTGGTTGTTAAAAGGGTTAGTGTGAGCAGTTTTCTCCAAAATAATTAATTAGTATTTCTCAACCATCCATGACTTCAGTAGACCTACGGACCCACTGCGTTTCGTTTTGGGAGTACCAAGCCATATTCTTGGGATAAATACGCTCTACGCTCAATAGGATAATGTAACTTCCAGTGCTCTGTAAATAGTAAATAATATAGATTGCATATTTATATACATATATATTTTTATATATTCATATACTCATATTCTGTCCGTCATGTACATATTTCACGTCACTTGATGTTTGGTTATATCTATATGTATGTAGATTCATGCCAATAAAATATTCTGATTCTGATTCCGTTACCTTGAAGACATTGACCAATATCTTATAAACCTGAATCGCAGAACCAACGTATGATAGCTATGCAGCTTCATCACACATGGTGCTCCAATATACCAATACATTTGAAAATTGTTCTCGTTAGATTAGCTTAGTATTCAGTTGAAATCTATTATGATTTTTATTTCGATTGCCCATGTTTAATAAATGAATTTTTTGTCCCTGTAGCGCAGAGGATAGCGCGCTGGACTTCTAATCCAGAGGTCCCGGGTTCGAATCCCGCCAGGGATAATGTGGTAAACAATTTTATGTGTTTGCAATTGGTCACCAGAATATATACAAGATGCTTTATTTGAATTGAATGCTGCAGAGGATTGCGATCTGTGATTGACCTTAATGGTCATGAACTCATGTAACAGATCACACTATTAGAGATAAATTTATATCATGCAAGCTCACTAGCCGTTACCTTGAAGACATTGACCAATATCTTATAAACCTGAATCGCAGAACCAACGTATGATAGCTATGCAGCTTCATCACACATGGTGCTCCAATATAACAATACATTTGAAAATTGTTCTCGTTAGATTAGCTTAGTATTCAGTTGAAATCTATTATGATTTTTATTTAGATTGCCCATGCTTAATAAAAGTATTTTTTGTCCCTGTAGCGCAGAGAATAGCGCGCTGGACTTCTAATCCAGAGGTCCCGGGTTCGAATCCCGCCAGGGATAATGTGGTAAACAATTTTATGTGTTTGCAATTGGTCACCAGAATATATACAAGATGCTTTATTTGAATTGAATGCTGCAGAGGATTGCGATCTGTGATTGACCTTAATGGTCATGAACTCATGTAACAGATCACACTATTAGAGATAAATTTATACATGCAAGCTCACTAGCCGTTACCTTGAAGACATTGACCAATATCTTATAAACCTGAATCGCAGAACCAACGTATGATAGCTATGCAGCTTCATCACACATGGTGCTCCAATATACCAATACATTTGAAAATTGTTCTCGTTAGATTAGCTTAGTATTCAGTTGAAATATATTATGATTTTTATTTCGATTGCCCATGTTTAATAAATATATTTTTTGTCCCTGTAGCGCAGAGGATAGCGCGCTGGACTTCTAATCCAGAGGTCCCGGGTTCGAATCCCGCTAGGGATAATGTGGTAAACAATTTTATGTGTTTGCAATTGGTCACCAGAATATATACAAGATGCTTTATTTGAATTGAATGCTGCAGAGGATTGCGATCTGTGATTGACCTTAATGGTCATGAACTCATGTAACAGATCACACTATTAGAGATAAATTTATACATGCAAGCTCACTAGCCGTTACCTTGAAGACATTGACCAATATCTTATAAACCTGAATCGCAGAACCAACGTATGATAGCTATGCAGCTTCATCACACATGGTGCTCCAATATACCAATACATTTGAAAATTGTTCTCGTTAGATTAGCTTAGTATTCAGTTGAAATCTATTATGATTTTTATTTCGATTGCCCATGTTTAATAAATATATTTTTTGTCCCTGTAGCGCAGAGGATAGCGCGCTGGACTTCTAATCCAGAGGTCCCGGGTTCGAATCCCGCTAGGGATAATGTGGTAAACAATTTTATGTGTTTGCAATTGGTCACCAGAATATATACAAGATGCTTTATTTGAATTGAATGCTGCAGAGGATTGCGATCTGTGATTGACCTTAATGGTCATGAACTCATGTAACAGATCACACTATTAGAGATAAATTTATATCATGCAAGCTCACTGGCCGTTACCTTGAAGACATTGACCAATATCTTATAAACCTGAATCGCAGAACCAACGTATGATAGCTATGCAGCTTCATCACACATGGTGCTCCAATATAACAATACATTTGAAAATTGTTCTCGTTAGATTAGCTTAGTATTCAGTTGAAATCTATTATGATTTTTATTTAGATTGCCCATGCTTAATAAAAGTATTTTTTGTCCCTGTAGCGCAGAGGATAGCGCGCTGGACTTCTAATCCAGAGGTCCCGGGTTCGAATCCCGCTAGGGATAATGTGGTAAACAATTTTATGTGTTTGCAATTGGTCACCAGAATATATACAAGATGCTTTATTTGAATTGAATGCTGCAGAGGATTGCGATCTGTGATTGACCTTAATGGTCATGAACTCATGTAACAGATCACACTATTAGAGATAAATTTATATCATGCAAGCTCACTGGCCGTTACCTTGAAGACATTGACCAATATCTTATAAACCTGAATCGCAGAACCAACGTATGATAGCTATGCAGCTTCATCACACATGGTGCTTCAATATAACAATACATTTGAAAATTGTTCTCGTTAGATTAGCTTAGTATTCAGTTGAAATCTATTATGATTTTTATTTAGATTGCCCATGCTTAATAAAAGTATTTTTTGTCCCTGTAGCGCAGAGGATAGCGCGCTGGACTTCTAATCCAGAGGTCCCGGGTTCGAATCCCGCCAGGGATAATGTGGTAAACAATTTTATGTGTTTGCAATTGGTCACCAGAATATATACAAGATGCTTTATTTGAATTGAATGCTGCAGAGGATTGCGATCTGTGATTGACCTTAATGGTCATGAACTCATGTAACAGATCACACTATTAGAGATAAATTTATATCATGCAAGCTCACTAGCCGTTACCTTGAAGACATTGACCAATATCTTATAAACCTGAATCGCAGAACCAACGTATGATAGCTATGCAGCTTCATCACACATGGTGCTCCAATATAACAATACATTTGAAAATTGTTCTCGTTAGATTAGCTTAGTATTCAGTTGAAATCTATTATGATTTTTATTTCGATTGCCCATCTTTAATAAATGTATTTTTTGTCCCTGTAGCGCAGAGGATAGCGCGCTGGACTTCTAATCCAGAGGTCGCGGGTTCGAATCCCGCCAGGGATAATGTGGTAAACAATTTTATGTGTTTGCAATTGGTCACCAGAATATATACAAGATGCTTTATTTGAATTGAATGCTGCAGAGGATTGCGATCTGTGATTGACCTTAATGGTCATGAACTCATGTAACAGATCACACTATTAGAGATAAATTTATACATGCAAGCTCACTAGCCGTTACCTTGAAGACATTGACCAATATCTTATAAACCTGAATCGCAGAACCAACGTATGATAGCTATGCAGCTTCATCACACATGGTGCTCCAATATACCAATACATTTGAAAATTGTTCTCGTTAGATTAGCTTAGTATTCAGTTGAAATCTATTATGATTTTTATTTCGATTGCCCATGTTTAATAAATATATTTTTTGTCCCTGTAGCGCAGAGGATAGCGCGCTGGACTTCTAATCCAGAGGTCCCGGGTTCGAATCCCGCTAGGGATAATGTGGTAAACAATTTTATGTGTTTGCAATTGGTCACCAGAATATATACAAGATGCTTTATTTGAATTGAATGCTGCAGAGGATTGCGATCTGTGATTGACCTTAATGGTCATGAACTCATGTAACAGATCACACTATTAGAGATAAATTTATATCATGCAAGCTCACTGGCCGTTACCTTGAAGACATTGACCAATATCTTATAAACCTGAATCGCAGAACCAACGTATGATAGCTATGCAGCTTCATCACACATGGTGCTCCAATATACCAATACATTTGAAAATTGTTCTCGTTAGATTAGCTTAGTATTCAGTTGAAATCTATTATGATTTTTATTTCGATTGCCCATGTTTAATAAATGTATTTTTTGTCCCTGTAGCGCAGAGGATAGCGCGCTGGACTTCTAATCCAGAGGTCCCGGGTTCGAATCCCGCCAGGGATAATGTGGTAAACAATTTTATGTGTTTGCAATTGGTCACCAGAATATATACAAGATGCTTTATTTGAATTGAATGCTGCAGAGGATTGCGATCTGTGATTGACCTTAATGGTCATGAACTCATGTAACAGATCACACTATTAGAGATAAATTTATACATGCAAGCTCACTAGCCGTTACCTTGAAGACATTGACCAATATCTTATAAACCTGAATCGCAGAACCAACGTATGATAGCTATGCAGCTTCATCACACATGGTGCTCCAATATACCAATACATTTGAAAATTGTTCTCGTTAGATTAGCTTAGTATTCAGTTGAAATCTATTATGATTTTTATTTCGATTGCCCATGTTTAATAAATGTATTTTTTGTCCCTGTAGCACAGAGGAGAGCGCGCTGGACTTCTAATCCAGAGGTCCCAGGTTCGAATCCCGCCAGGGATAATGTGGTAAACAATTTTATGTGTTTGCAATTGGTCACCAGAATATATACAAGATGCTTTATTTGAATTGAATGCTGCAGAGGATTGCGATCTGTGATTGACCTTAATGGTCATGAACTCATGTAACAGATCACACTATTAAAGATAAATTTATATCATGCAAGCTCACTAGCCGTTACCTTGAAGACCAATATCTTATAAACCTGAATCGCAGAACCAACGTATGATAGCTATGCAGCTTCATCACACATGGTGCTCCAATATAACAATACATTTGAAAATTGTTCTCGTTAGATTAGCTTAGTATTCAGTTGAAATCTATTATGATTTTTATTTCGATTACCCATGTTTAATAAATGTATTTTTTGTCCCTGTAGCGCAGAGGATAGCGCGCTGGACTTCTAATCCAGAGGTCGCGGGTTCGAATCCCGCCAGGGATAATGTGGTAAACAATTTTATGTGTTTGCAATTGGTCACCAGAATATATACAAGATGCTTTATTTGAATTGAATGCTGCAGAGGATTGCGATCTGTGATTGACCTTAATGGTCATGAACTCATGTAACAGATCACACTATTAGAGATAAATTTTTATCATGCAAGCTCACTAGCCGTTACCTTGAAGACATTGACCAATATCTTATAAACCTGAATCGCAGAACCAACGTATGATAGCTATGCAGCTTCATCACACATGGTGCTCCAATATAACAATACATTTGAAAATTGTTCTCGTTAGATTAGCTTAGTATTCAGTTGAAATCTATTATGATTTTTATTTCGATTGCCCATCTTTAATAAATGTATTTTTTGTCCCTGTAGCGCAGAGGATAGCGCGCTGGACTTCTAATCCAGAGGTCGCGGGTTCGAATCCCGCCAGGGATAATGTGGTAAACAATTTTATGTGTTTGCAATTGGTCACCAGAATATATACAAGATGCTTTATTTGAATTGAATGATGCAGAGGATTGCGATCTGTGATTGACCTTAATGGTCATGAACTCATGTAACAGATCACACTATTAGAGATAAATTTATATCATGCAAGCTCACTAGCCGTTACCTTGAAGACATTGACCAATATCTTATAAACCTGAATCGCAGAACCAACGTATGATAGCTATGCAGCTTCATCACACATGGTGCTCCAATATAACAATACATTTGAAAATTGTTCTCGTTAGATTAGCTTAGTATTCAGTTGAAATCTATTATGAGATTTATTTCGATTGCCCATGTTTAATAAATGTATTTTTTGTCCCTGTAGCGCAGAGGATAGCGCGCTGGACTTCTAATCCAGAGGTCGCGGGTTCGAATCCCGCCAGGGATAATGTGGTAAACAATTTTATGTGTTTGCAATTGGTCACCAGAATATATACAAGATGCTTTATTTGAATTGAATGCTGCAGAGGATTGCGATCTGTGATTGACCTTAATGGTCATGAACTCATGTAACAGATCACACTATTAGAGATAAATTTATATCATGCAAGCTCACTAGCCGTTACCTTGAAGACATTGACCAATATCTTATAAACCTGAATCGCAGAACCAACGTATGATAGCTATGCAGCTTCATCACACATGGTGCTCCAATATAACAATACATTTGAAAATTGTTCTCGTTAGATTAGCTTAGTATTCAGTTGAAATCTATTATGATTTTATTTCGATTACCCATGTTTAATAAAAGTATTTTTTGTCCCTGTAGCGCAGAGGATAGCGCGCTGGACTTCTAATCCAGAGGTCGCGGGTTCGAATCCCGCCAGGGATAATGTGGTAAACAATTTTATGTGTTTGCAATTGGTCACCAGAATATATACAAGATGCTTTATTTGAATTGAATGATGCAGAGGATTGCGATCTGTGATTGACCTTAATGGTCATGAACTCATGTAACAGATCACACTATTAGAGATAAATTTATATCATGCAAGCTCACTAGCCGTTACCTTGAAGACATTGACCAATATCTTATAAACCTGAATCGCAGAACCAACGTATGATAGCTATGCAGCTTCATCACACATGGTGCTCCAATATAACAATACATTTGAAAATTGTTCTCGTTAGATTAGCTTAGTATTCAGTTGAAATCTATTATGAGATTTATTTCGATTGCCCATGTTTAATAAATGTATTTTTTGTCCCTGTAGCGCAGAGGATAGCGCGCTGGACTTCTAATCCAGAGGTCGCGGGTTCGAATCCCGCCAGGGATAATGTGGTAAACAATTTTATGTGTTTGCAATTGGTCACCAGAATATATACAAGATGCTTTATTTGAATTGAATGCTGCAGAGGATTGCGATCTGTGATTGACCTTAATGGTCATGAACTCATGTAAAAGATCACACTATTAGAGATAAATTTATACATGCAAGCTCACTAGCCGTTACCTTGAAGACATTGACCAATATCTTATAAACCTGAATCGCAGAACCAACGTATGATAGCTATGCAGCTTCATCACACATGGTGCTCCAATATACCAATACATTTGAAAATTGTTCTCGTTAGATTAGCTTAGTATTCAGTTGAAATCTATTATGATTTTTATTTCGATTGCCCATGTTTAATAAATGTATTTTTTGTCCCTGTAGCGCAGAGGATAGCGCGCTGGACTTCTAATCCAGAGGTCCCGGGTTCGAATCTCTCCAGGGATAATGTGGTAAACAATTTTATGTGTTTGCAATTGGTCACCAGAATATATACAAGATGCTTTATTTGAATTGAATGCTGCAGAGGATTGCGATCTGTGATTGACCTTAATGGTCATGAACTCATGTAACAGATCACACTATTAGAGATAAATTTATATCATGCAAGCTCACTAGCCGTTACCTTGAAGACATTGACCAATATCTTATAAACCTGAATCGCAGAACCAACGTATGATAGCTATGCAGCTTCATCACACATGGTGCTCCAATATAACAATACATTTGAAAATTGTTCTCGTTAGATTAGCTTAGTATTCAGTTGAAATCTATTATGAGATTTATTTCGATTACCCATGTTTAATAAATGTATTTTTTGTCCCTGTAGCGCAGAGGATAGCGCGCTGGACTTCTAATCCAGAGGTCGCGGGTTCGAATCCCGCCAGGGATAATGTGGTAAACAATTTTATGTGTTTGCAATTGGTCACCAGAATATATACAAGATGCTTTATTTGAATTGAATGCTGCAGAGGATTGCGATCCGTGATTGACCTTAATGGTCATGAACTCATGTAACAGATCACACTATTAGAGATAAATTTATATCATGCAAGCTCACTAGCCGTTACCTTGAAGACATTGACCAATATCTTATAAACCTGAATCGCAGAACCAACGTATGATAGCTCTGCAGCTTCATCACACATGGTGCTCCAATATAACAATACATTTGAAAATTGTTCTCGTTAGATTAGCTTAGTATTCAGTTGAAATCTATTATGATTTTTATTTCGATTGCCCATGTTTAATAAATGTATTTTTTGTCCCTGTAGCGCAGAGCATAGTGCGCTGGACTTCTAATCCAGAGGTCCCGGGTTCGAATCCCGCCAGGGATAATGTGGTAAACAATTTTATGTGTTTGCAATTGGTCACCAGAATATATACAAGATGCTTTATTTGAATTGAATGCTGCAGAGGATTGCGATCTGTGATTGACCTTAATGGTCATGAACTCATGTAACAGATCACACTATTAGAGATAAATTTATATCATGCAAGCTCACTAGCCGTTACCTTGAAGACATTGACCAATATCTTATAAACCTGAATCGCAGAACCAACGTATGATAGCTATGCAGCTTCATCACACATGGTGCTCCAATATAACAATACATTTGAAAATTGTTCTCGTTAGATTAGCTTAGTATTCAGTTGAAATCTATTATGATTTTTATTTCGATTGCCCATCTTTAATAAATGTATTTTTTGTCCCTGTAGCGCAGAGGATAGCGCGCTGGACTTCTAATCCAGAGGTCGCGGGTGCGAATCCCGCCAGGGATAATGTGGTAAACAATTTTATGTGTTTGCAATTGGTCACCAGAATATATACAAGATGCTTTATTTGAATTGAATGCTGCAGAGGATTGCGATCTGTGATTGACCTTAATGGTCATGAACTCATGTAACAGATCACACTATTAGAGATAAATTTATATCATGCAAGCTCACTAGCCGTTACCTTGAAGACATTGACCAATATCTTATAAACCTGAATCGCAGAACCAACGTATGATAGCTATGCAGCTTCATCACACATGGTGCTCCAATATAACAATACATTTGAAAATTGTTCTCGTTAGATTAGCTTAGTATTCAGTTGAAATCTATTATGATTTTTATTTCGATTGCCCATCTTTAATAAATGTATTTTTTGTCCCTGTAGCGCAGAGGATAGCGCGCTGGACTTCTAATCCAGAGGTCGCGGGTTCGAATCCCGCCAGGGATAATGTGGTAAACAATTTTATGTGTTTGCAATTGGTCACCAGAATATATACAAGATGCTTTATTTGAATTGAATGCTGCAGAGGATTGCGATCTGTGATTGACATTAATGGTCATGAACTCATGTAACAGATCACACTATTAGAGATAAATTTATATCATGCAAGCTCACTAGCCGTTACCTTGAAGACACTGACCAATATCTTATAAACCTGAATCGCAGAACCAACGTATGATAGCTATGCAGCTTCATCACACATGGTGCTCCAATATAACAATACATTTGAAAATTGTTCTCGTTAGATTAGCTTAGTATTCAGTTGAAATCTATTATGATTTTTATTTCGATTGCCCATGTTTAATAAATGTAGTTTTTGTCCCTGTAGCGCAGAGCATAGTGCGCTGGACTTCTAATCCAGAGGTCGCGGGTTCGAATCCCGCCAGGGATAAAGTGGTAAAGAATTTTATGTGTTTGCAATTGGTCACCAGAATATATACAAGATGCTTTATTTGAATTGAATGCTGCAGAGGATTGCGATCTGTGATTGACATTAATGGTCATGAACTCATGTAACAGATCACACTATTAGAGATAAATTTATATCATGCAAGCTCACTAGCCGTTACCTTGAAGACATTGACCAATATCTTATAAACCTGAATCACAGAACCAACGTATGATAGCTATGCAGCTTCATCACACATGGTGCTCCAATATAACAATACATTTGAAAATTGTTCTCGTTAGATTAGCTTAGTATTCAGTTGAAATCTATTATGAGATTTATTTCGATTGCCCATGTTTAATAAATGTATTTTTTGTCCCTGTAGCGCAGAGGATAGTGCGCTGGACTTCTAATCCAGAGGTCCCGTGTTCGAATCCCGCCAGGGATAATGTGGTAAACAATTTTATGTGTTTGCAATTGGTCACCAGAATATATACAAGATGCTTTATTTGAATTGAATGCTGCAGAGGATTGCGATCTGTGATTGACCGTAATGGTCATGAACTCATGTAACAGATCACACTATTAGAGATAAATTTATACATGCAAGCTCACTAGCCGTTACCTTGAAGACATTGACCAATATCTTATAAACCTGAATCGCAGAACCAACGTATGATAGCTATGCAGCTTCATCACACATGGTGCTCCAATATACCAATACATTTGAAAATTGTTCTCGTTAGATTAGCTTAGTATTCAGTTGAAATCTATCATGATTTTTATTTCGATTGCCCATGTTTAATAAATGTATTTTTTGTCCCTGTAGCGCAGAGGATAGCGCGCTGGACTTCTAATCCAGAGGTCGCGGGTTCGAATCCCGCCAGGGATAATGTGGTAAACAATTTTATGTGTTTGCAATTGGTCACCAGAATATATACAAGATGCTTTATTTGAATTGAATGCTGCAGAGGATTGCGATCTGTGATTGACCTTAATGGTCATGAACTCATGTAACAGATCACACTATTAGAGATAAATTTATATCATGCAAGCTCACTAGCCGTTACCTTGAAGACATTGACCAATATCTTATAAACCTGAATCGCAGAACCAACGTATGATTTATTTCGATTGCCCATGTTTAAGATGTTGGAGATGATGATGATGATGACGAAGATCAACGTTAAAAATTCTGTCGGCGCATAATCTGATCAAAAATACATTTATATAGCCTAAGACAATAATCCATACTTGTTTTAGATAGTATTTAGCATCATTACTTTGATTATTTTGTGTAAACTGCGAAAATCGTTGAATGGACGGGTTAAATAGGGCGTTTTTCTTAGTGTCATCCGTTTCCGTGATTTGTTTACCGTAGCAACGGTAGATAGTCAGTTCTACCTGGCACATTCCTGTCAAAATAATCAATTTTCAATTGTATTGTAAACTTGATAGAATCAAAATGTGCATAAAATAGTTTAAAATATGAGATTATTGTCCATATAAATTATTTATAAAAAAAATAAATAAAAAATAAAAAAGCATATTCTGTGCATTTGACTTTAGGATAAAATATTAACCACTATTATTCGAAACAGTTTAAAATGCGATAATGATTTCCATACAAACTATAGCAATAATTGGTTATAGTTATAGTGTGTTGACATATACTTAAAGCTGAACACACACCGTAAACTTTTATGAATTGTTTACCGTTGTTAGGTCTGCTGCATTGATCGTCAAGCGACATTGCATCATTAAAATAGTATGCCTGAATAGATATAGTTAATTCAACAAATCAAAATCGTTTGCAAATACACATACACACACATTTAATAATAAATATAGAAATAAATAACAATATAGGCCTATAATTTAGCAAAATAATGTATTCAATTTATAGGCCTATAATTTAGCAAAATAATGTATTCAATTTATTATGCACTTGTGTTGCCTCTCTTGGCTGCCCATCCTAACTAACCTCTGTGTGTATGTTCTCTCAATCCTCCGGCTGCCCCTGTGTCATATTCTTTCCCTGAGTGGCTGCGAGGCAGAGAACCTAGCACTCTTTTTCTTACTAATATATTTGTAAGTAATTCTATCGTGTGTGTGGTGTCATTTGCACATTGAAGCTACATAAGCTTGCAACTAGGGATATTACTTAAACCATAGCTAATCTACTGATTTGCAATCAAACAACATTTGTACTTATTACAGTCAAGCAAACATCTAACCTGTTGATTTGTGGAGTAAAGAACCATGGTGTGCGAGGATTGTAAAGATCCTGCAAAGCAGACTCAATATGTGTCATCTGGTTATTGGCTCTGTAAAGAATGCGATAGTACAAGGGAGGAAGAGGTCCGCAGGAAATATTTTTCGGCAGAAACTACAAATCAAGTTACTGCCACAGCAACACCTATAAACACTACAACAGCAACTAACCTAGAGGACAGTGCAAATGCTCTAGCCACATCTAAAATGGTGACCCCTACCAAGCTTACACCTACCAATAAAACCCCAAGTAAGCATGACCTTGTCAATGACTTAAAGGAAGGTGCATGCCAGTGCGGTGAGCCAAATAACCCATATATGATAAGGTGTCAGGTTTGCAAAGCATGGCTACATTACAACTGCTCAAATCTACCCCCATACATGCTAGCTGCTCTCACAACATCAAAGCGCAAATACTCATGTAGTTTCTGCACACCCATCTCTAGCCACATACTAGAGTTTCTGTCATGGTATGAACTAACATTTGATAAGAAATATATGGGAAATGCAAACGAAATTCTGCTCAAAACATCACTAGTCAACACAACGAATGACAAAGTGTCAAGTCAAATGGATAATAGTGAGTCGACCAACATACCTCTTATAGAGATAACAAATGAAGACTCAGTAGAAGTAATAAAAGAAAGCCCACCCAAGTCAACAAATGAGGGCACAAATAGCACACAACATACAGAGGAAGATTGTGCAACCTCAGAAGAAGTCTATGACTCGTCTACCCAATCAAAGGTTCATCTAAAACCTACTGTTAATACGGCTAACCATGTAGCTACACATGTGTGTGATGCATACACTGAAACAAACATGGGTGGTTATACTCAACTAAAACCCTCAGATGACTCTTGTAGTGAGATCCTTAGTGATGTCCTGGAAGAGATCAGACAGATCCGAAATGAGTATGCTGCTCTAAATATACAAGTGCAAGAATTGCAGATAAGTAAACAAAATGAGATAACTAGTGGCCATACTCATATGTCTAACCATATTGATCTTACAAGACCCAAAGAGCTAGTAGAACAGCACAAACAGACAGTCGTTGAACATGTTTCTGTTCCGACCTCCAGGGATATCTCTAGAACCCAGAGTGGTCGTACACATAATATACAGACAATGAATAGGCGAGATGCACCCCAGTTGGGACAGGTAACCACCAAAGTGCAATTAACAAATGCAATCCACCCAACCAGAGGACCTAGACAGATACCCAACCAGAGTTGTTCACAAATGAACCACCACATAAGTAGCAACACTATTAAGCCTGGGACCAGAAGTTACAGCCATGTCGTTGCTAGCAACAATATCGTAGAAACTCCATACTCTCCATCCTTCTCTAGACAAACAAATGGTAACAACCACAATATGAAGCAATCTGCTGGCAAGTTATACAGCATACTTTCTGACCACACCAATAACAACAACATTGATCAGGGTCAAGCTCGCCATGCAAATACTTATCAAAAGAACAAAGCATCACAAATGTTCTAATTATTGGAAGTTCAACTCTGAGAAAGCTCAGCGGAATGTACATGTCATCTGAAACAACAAATGTAACTGTCCGTTCTTATGGTGGGGCACGAATCGGTGAAATTGCGGATAAACTTGAACAATTCCTATCAACTAACCACTACACCACACTTGTAATCCATGTTGGAAGCAATGATATTGCCAAGCGTAGAGTAAATGGAATGATCAATGACTACGATTCGATGGTTATGGTTGAACAAGCCAAGACACTAGCACCAAATATCCAAATATTGGTTTCTTCACTGCTGCCTCGACCTAACAATAGATACGAGAACAACTTGGTTTTCCAATTTAATGAAATGCTAAGGTCTCTAGCTACATGGCATGGTGTAACATATGTAGACAACTCTGAACTGTTCACCCACCCCAATGGGGAAGCCAATCTACTACTATTTAGGGACAACATACATCCCAACCACAATGGTCTTTGTCTACTATCCGAGAACATAACCAATTATGTTGCAACTTCTCATTCACTACAAATGCGAACAAACATGAGAGATTCACTCTCTCAGGATTTTTTATAAGGGAGGGGGATAGGGGGGAGAACAACTGTAGCCTTATTAAACATATGCCAAGCAGAACACAGCCCGAACCAATTGCATTAGCGAACCGATATCACCTGTTAACCGACGTATCCACACATAACAATACAACATGTATCGATAAAGCAGACAACCAGCCAAATCCACATGAACAAATAATTACACAACCAAACAGCATTCTGAAGAATTATCACCATACAATAAACCCAACCAAACAAAATAAAACCATTGTACATGAAGGAACTTGTAAACGTGTTAACACATGTGCATATCTCAAACACCCATTTGGAAACAGGCCAACAAAATCACAGTTAATACTAAATAAGGTGATAGACAAGAAACGGGGTCTACTACACAAAGGACCAAATAAAACAACTAGTGCTACCCAGAAGTCTCAATGTAATATGAATAATTCCAACAAACTTAAAGTATTTTACACCAATGCAGACTCAGTTTTAAATAAGAGGCAGGAGCTACAAATAAAGATATCGCAGCTATCCCCCCATATAATTATAATCACAGAAACAAACCCAAAACATCTAAGATATACTGTTCAAAAAGAAGAGCTGCAAATCAATGGCTATGATATATTCACCAATATAGACAAACAAAACGTCCGTGGAATAAGTGTACAAGTTGCATCATCCCTAAACCCCACAGAAGCAAAATCAACTCTCCGTAATCTACCTGAGGAAGTAGTTGGAGTAGAGGTTAAGTTAAAGGGGTCAGATACATTGCTAATCCTGGCAGTTTATCGCAGTCCACACTCAAATGAAGAAAACAATACAAAATTAAATACATTTATTAAGAATGTGTCTGCCAAAAAGCATTCCCACCTACTAATTACTGGCGATTTTAATTTTCCAGAAATTGACTGGAAAGCAAGTGGTATTCTCGTAAAACAATCACAGCACTCTGATTACTTTCTGGATGCTGTAGGCGATGCTTTCCTTCACCAACATATCTCATTTCCAACAAGATATAGAATGAATTGTGAGCCTAGTGTCATAGATTTAGTATTCACCAATGAGGAAGAAATGATTGACAACATAATCCCTCTACCAGCCCTTGGTAAAAGTGACCATATATGCATTTATTATGAACTAAAATGCTACGCTGAACCACAGCAGAATATGACCAATAAATTGGCTTATGACAAAGGTGACTATTCCGCACTACAATCAGCTCTAAGTATTAACTGGGAAGCACTTTTCCACAACAAATCCCCCGAAGAATGTTGGATAAATTTCAAAAATCTTGTAAATAAATTCACGAAAGACTATATTCCAACCAAACAAGTTAAAAACAATAAAAGATATAGGCCACCCTGGTTAGACAGAAAGGCCCTCAAGTTAGTGCGAAAAAAAGAAAGGAAGTGGAAAAGGTATCTGCAAACAAGAGCATCAACAGATTACAACAAATATGCTAGTATACGAAATCAGGTGAACCAATTCTGTAAACGGGCAGTTAAAAAATATGAGGAAACTGTAGCTAAAAATAGCAAATCTAATCCAAAGTCATTCTGGGCTTATGTAAATAGCCAGCTCAAGTCCAAAGATAATGTGGGAGACTTAGAAGATCTTGATGGCAATTTAATAACCACAAACGAAAGAAAAAGTCAAGAACTAAATCGCTTTTTCTCAAGTACCTTCACCAATGAGAACCTAGATAGTATCCCAACATTTACAACAGAGACTACAACAACAATAGACAATATTACTGTCTCTGTTGAAGACGTCAGAAAAAAACTTGCAGATTTAAAAACAAATAAATCAGCTGGTCCTGATGACCTGCATCCAAGAATTTTACATGAACTAAAAGATGTATTATCTGAACCACTTAGCATAATTTATAACAAGTCATTATCAGAAGGGACTATACCTTCTGACTGGAAATGTGCTAATGTTATACCTGTCCATAAAAAAGGAGCAAAGAGGGATCTGAACAATTACAGGCCCATCAGTCTAACCTCAGTTCCATCCAAAATACTTGAAAGCATAGTACGGGACAAGCTGATAGAGTATATGAAGAAAAGTGAAATAATTACCGAATACAAACATGGGTTCCTACGGGGGAGATCAACGGTAACTCAAATGCTAGAAGTAATAGACGAATGGACAAATGCTTTGGATAATAAGAAATCGATTGATGTAATTTATCTTGATTTTAAGAAGGCTTTTGACTCTGTACCACACGAGCGATTGTTTATCAAGTTAAACGCATATGGTATTTCTGGGAAACTCCTAGAATGGATTAAGTCATTTCTAATAGGAAGAAAGCAGAGAGTCGTGGTTAATGGGGTAGCCTCAGATTGGGCCAGGGTCATAAGCGGTGTCCCACAGGGCAGTGTACTTGGCCCACTACTATTTGTAATATACGTAAATGACATGCCAAGAAACATAAAATCCAGACTCTATCTTTTCGCAGACGATACTAAACTGTTCAACTCAATAACTGATGTGAGTGATTGTGAAATCCTGCAAAATGATCTAGAGGCCATTCAAAACTGGGCCCAAAATTGGCAATTAATGTTCAACACAAACAAAAGCTCAGTTATGCACATTGGCCACAAGCCAAGTGCCAGTAATTGTAAGTACAAACTTCTTGATAATGATATAACTGTAGTCCTAAAGGAGGAGAGCGAGATCAATGATCTGGGTATAATAATCGATTCAAACTTAACATTTGAAACCCATATAAATAACATCACATCAAAAGCAAACAGAATGACAGGGCTTATATGGAGAACGTTTCATTCCATTACTACAGACATATTTAAGATGCTGTACCAAAGTTTAATACGCCGTCATCTGGAGTATGCTGGTCCAGTTTGGTCCCCACACACATGGAAATTTGCCGAACAATTAGAAAAAGTCCAGAAACGAGCGACTAAAATGGTACCAGCTTTGCGGAACATGTCCTATGAAAATCGTCTTCGGAATCTCAACTTACCAACCTTAATGTATAGAAGAATACGAGGAGATCTCATAAATGTTTTTAAGTATCTTAATAATATCTACTCAGTAAATCCCAGTAAACTATTCACATTAAATCAAGATGACAGAACACGTGGCCACAAATTCAAACTTAGAAAAACTAGAGCGAATACTAACAATAGACTGAATTTTTTCTCCAACAGAATCATAGACTGGTGGAATGCATTACCGGAAACAGTCGTTGACGCACCTACCATAAACACATTCAAAGCTAGACTAGACAAAATCTATGTAACGCACCCAGTGTACTACAACTATAGAGCATTAGATAAGCCAAATCACCCGAAAATCACCATACATTAATAATTAATAATTATAGTTTATACACCAGCTGATAATAGGACATAAAAGTCCTGGTAAGCTGTATACTTGTTATGTTATGTTATGTTAATAAATGTATTTAGTGTCCCTGTAATGCAGAGGATAGTGTGCTGGACTTCTAATAGAGATGTCGAGGGTTCGAATCCCGCCAGGGATAATGTGGTAAACAATTTTATGTGTTTGCAATTGGTCACCAGAATATATACAAGATGCTTTATTTGAATTGAATGCTGCAGAGGATTGCGATCTGTGATTGACCTTAATGGTCATGAACTCATGTAACAGATCACACTATTAGAGATAAATTTATATCATGCAAGCTCACTAGCCGTTACCTTGAAGACACTGACCAATATCTTATAAACCTGAATTGCAGAACCAACGTATGATAGCTATGCAGCTTCATCACACATGGTGCTCCAATATAACAATACATTTGAAAATTGTTCTCGTTAGATTAGCTTAGTATTCAGTTGAAATCTATTATGAGATTTATTTCGATTGCACATGTTTAATAAATGTATTTTTTGTCCCTGTAGCGCAGAGGATAGCGCGCTGGACTTCTAATCCAGAGGTCGCGGGTTCGAATCCCGCCAGGGATAATGTGGTAAACAATTTTATGTGTTTGCAATTGGTCACCAGAATATATACAAGATGCATTATTTGAATTGAATGCTGCAGAGGATTGCGATCTGTGATTGACCTTAATGGTCATGAACTCATGTAACAGATCACACTATTAGAGATAAATTTATATCATGCAAGCTCACTAGCCGTTCGTTACCTTGAAGACATTGACCAATATCTTATAAACCTGAATCGCAGAACCAACGTATGATAGCTATGCAGCTTCATCACACATGGTGCTCCAATATAACAATACATTTGAAAATTGTTCTCGTTAGATTAGCTTAGTATTCAGTTGAAATCTATTATGATTTTTATTTCGATTGCCCATGTTTAATAAAAGTATTTTTTGTCCCTGTAGCGCAGAGGATAGCGCGCTGGACTTCTAATCCAGAGGTCGCGGGTTCGAATCCCGCCCTGGATAATGTGGTAAACAATTTTATGTGTTTGCAATTGGTCACCAGAATATATACAAGATGCTTTATTTGAATTGAATGCTGCAGAGGATTGCGATCTGTGATTGACCTTAATGGTCATGAACTCATGTAACAGATCACACTATTAGAGATAAATTTCTATCATGCAAGCTCACTAGCCGTTACCTTGAAGACATTGACCAATATCTTATAAACCTGAATCGCAGAACCAACGTATGATAGCTATGCAGCTTCATCACACATGGTGCTCCAATATACCTATACATTTGAAAATTGTTCTCGTTAGATTAGCTTAGTATTCAGTTGAAATCTATTATGATTTTTATTTCGATTGCCCATGTTTAATAAATGTATTTTTTGTCCCTGTAGCGCAGAGGATAGCGCGCTGGACTTCTAATCCAGAGGTCGCGGGTTCGAATCCCGCCAGGGATA
>JAVVLW010004986.1:0-43922 GCA_034401795.1 Chaetoderma sp. LZ-2023a
GCATGACACGTGTGTTCGATTCAGTATGCCCTATGAACTACACTCCGACCAAGAAGTAATTTTGAGAGCCAGCTGATCTCCGAGCTCTGCAAATTGTTTCATATAGTCAAAACACGCACAACGCCATACCATCCGCGTAGTGACAGGTTCAACCACACCTTGGCGGAAATGCTGACAAAGAGAACATGCCTTGATTGTCAAGATTGGGTTTTACATCGCCAATATGTGCTCATGGCATACCACACTTCAATACCTTACAGCACGGGTTATATCCCTGCTCGTTTAATGTTAGGCCATGAGTTAGCCTTACACCTGGATCTGGCTATGACCGGGATTCCAGGAGAGAAAGATTCAACAGCTCTCTATGTAGAGCTCATGCAGCAACGGATAGAACAGAACCATGAGCTAGTGAGAGCAACATTATCCACTGCACACCGGCGTCAGAAAACGTGGCATGACCGGCGAGTGCATGGGGATCCATATGAGGTGGGAAAATGGTTTGGGTTCACGATTCGTGATGGTCTGCAAACGTGCCGAGTAAACTGAGTTACCAGTGGAAAGGCCCCTATGTGGTAGTCGGTAAGAAGTCGGACGTGACCTACTGTATCTGTGCCTTGGATAGCCTGACGTCAGTCATCCACAGTTCCAAGCACCGCGGTGCCAGTTCGACACCTCTCCTACCAAGCGAAGAGTCTGATGAACGAATGACTAATGCCGAGGACGATGATGAGATATGTACTCGCCCTCTCACTTTTCAGTGCGGGTCTACATGATCTGGGAAGTGGTATCTGAAAACCTTCTCGTTTGTGCTGTCCAAGGGGAAGGATAGAAAAGTTGTTCCACAAACCTCTTCCCATTCCCACCCACTTCACGCTATTACCCCAATTATAGAGTTACCACAAGCGGAAGCTGAGGCTGCCCCAGGCCATGCTTCTTGTGGGGTGGAACATGTGATAAATAGCGCGGAAGGGAAGAGGCGGGATGAGACCTTGGCTTGTTTTGAAGAACAGCAACACCATACAACTTGGGGTACGCCTCCACTTCCGCAAATCTCGAGACCACCCCCACTCCGAGGTGCCTCCCATCCTATAGCACCACCAACCCCACTCCAACTCGCGTCTCTCGTCTATGCACCAAGTTCGGACATCATCAGTCCTGTCCATTTCACACTCCACTCGTCGTCTGTTGACTGTTACTCTTCAGATATGAGAGAGTCCGCTGTTACAGAGGAGGTGGCATCCCGCACCAAAGTACCCCACCCCCTCTACCCCATGCCCCCCACACGCTGGTGGTGGGCAGGGAAGTAGCCTGTTCAGCAGACTCTCGGCTCGAATATTCCTGGTGCTTAAAAATTATGACAGAGTACCAACCGTTGTGTAATGAGAGATGACCCTCTCCATCCAAAGCGCATCCCTGACCACACCACCCTACCAAGCCCTACGTGAGAAGTCAGAACATCACTCCAAGACACAGAAAGCCAGGAACATACAGAACACACTTGCCCGCAGGGCTGGATACGTCAATTCATCGTTGCGCGAACGTCACACACATACGTGGTTATTTAAAAGAATAACAAGGACATTCATCATTATCAACAACATCGTTAGTAATCACCTAGCTTTTATAATCGAAAAATTTAGAGACTTTTCTGCAACATTCCCTCCCGCACGAATGCGGGAAGCTTATCACTTTCTGCAACCCGACTTTTCTGCAGTAGCGACAGACTTGGCATTCCACAGCTTGGAAACCTGGATATGCCAGCATCACACAGCAACTCCGACTTCCCTACAGCAGATCACCACCCTCATCAACATGAGTCAACATTATCCGCAAACACCTTCTTATCCGGTTTTACGGAAAACTGATGATATGGAAAGTAGGAACAACACTGCAGCCACTTACAGTATGCGTTACATGGGATCCCCCACCGCACTCCAACCCGCGAAATACATCATGTCCGATAAAGTTGACACCACCCACATGCAGCTGCCCCACTCTGCTGCCATAAAAACGTCACACTTCACAACAGCGCAAGAGTACAACGGTATTGTAATTGTAAAACTGAGGCATGCATTTTCCGAGCTGTATTGTAATAATTAAGCTTGGTCCAGGTAGGGATGGGACTAGTCCTACCCACAGAGGAGGATGCTTGGCAGACCACCCACCCGGAACAAGAGGCGGCACCTGTATAAGCTCGCGTGCATATACAGGGACGCTGTTCTGAGGAACAAAATTTTGAAAACATATATTCCATTTTTCACATCAACTAAGAATAATCGGCAGCATCAACACACCACCATTACATACAGATTTCTTATGTTTCCGATCAACCACATGCTTTCCAAAACAAGAATCACGTGATCAGCACTTTTAATTTCCAGTAAATTGGATCAAAGGCTATAAACAAAAGAACCGCCCAACACGTATCGACCACAGCATGACGGAGGAGGCGAGAGGTGGTGGGTCGGGCCCATGGCTGCTGACGTCATCACGCTCTCCCCTACGCCATCGGGCATTCCACCCTGAAATTTGAACAGATGATTTTATAAGGATCCAATTTGAAAAACCGCTTCACGCTAATTAAAAGGTGAGCTTCCACGGGAATAAGTAGTTCCAGATTTTAATGTTGATCGGAGACTCAATTTTCGGCTGAGTGGGGATGAAAGAGACTATCCTTCCTTTTTATATTTATATTTGCCTTCTTTCCAGGGAGGGAATATATGATTTGACTCCAGGTGATTAAAACTAAAAACTTTCCATATTAGGTGTGACCGACTCACCCTAAAACTTTCGGGTGTGGTCATCCACCCTCCTGTGACGTCACCAACAAGTATAAAAGGAGGAGGGTGCGCACTGAGATTTTATCTTCCCTGTTAAACTTGACACAAGGGAAGATCGAGCATTAGGCTACTTTCATGTCGTAAACCAAATTCTGCTGATTACTTATTACTTTATTATTATCTATGTTATATTTGGCCAGGGAAGTATGAAGAGGTAGGAAATTTAAATTAGGTTAGGCAGTTCCACACATTATCATCATGCGGAAATTAGTTGTTGCTTGCAGAAAATCTCGCCTTGTCCGACAGCTTAGAGGAGTCAGCACCTGCTCATCTCGGGAAGAAGTATCTGTGTACAGCGTTACAACCTAACGGACAGCCCTGTAAACGTGCACTCTCCAGGAATTCAGACTTGACGCTTCATGTCAATCGCGATCATTTATTGCAACGTGCATTCTGTGCAGACTGCAAGTACCTGTAGTCAGCTACTTGGTATGGTGTAACACACGTTTTATCTTTCAAACATCGTGTGTTAGTAGTGACATTAAAACATGGTGAACAGAATGAGGACATAGATACCCTAGCTACACGTTTCAAAAGTAGACTTCCAGTTACCGTGCTTCCAATGGGAAAGATGGCGAAGACAAAATGTACCAAACGGCAACAAACTGACTTTCCGTATTTCGTAAGACCAACATCATCTGCAACACAGCCAGCCAGCATCAGCATTCCAGCATCCATCACCACAGCATCGGCAGCACCAAGAACAGCACCTGCAACACCTGCAGCATCAGTATTGGCACCAACTGTAGATTCCACACCGACAGCACCCGCAGTGACACCACCGACCACACATAGCATCATCACCGCATCCGCATCCATGATCGGCCAACCCATTTCAGTAGTTATTTCCAGATCTGTGACAGTATCTGAAACCGGTTTACAGGACATTTTCGATAGATCAATATCTCTGTGCAGTTTAATTATGGATGAGGAGATCAACCTCACGGAAGCAGTCATCATCACCACCGCACCGCGGACCAGCACTCCGACACACACGCACACCACCATCATTCCAGTAGATTCTGCCGTCTGCAAGATAACTACGCCGGATCATCCATACTCCGGAAAATAAAGAATCGCGCACCAGCCAGAAATCCGTGCAATTCTTAAGACGACCGCCAGCAAGATATTAAAGGCTATGAAACTAAGAAAATTATCCGCAATCACTGCAGCAGCATCGACACGGCGCATCATCACAGCATTCTGCCAACCTGCAGCCCATACCACCACCACCACCTCCACAACAACAGTGATGTCAGCAGTATCAGCACCGCCTCCAGTCAGTACAACACCCGTCATCATCACCACCACCACCACCACTAACGCTTCTATGGATACATCAGCACATTCCTCCAGCTTGAGTACTACCGACCTGGGCCACATAGATAGTTATATTTCGGCAGTAAAGGTCCATCCGCCACGTCCGTCCCGAACGAGTTGGTGTACCCAGACACGCGGGGAAAATCTTTCAGCGGATATTTGTGGACACTATTGTCGAGGTTGCAGCAGGATTTATGAATAGGTGTGCAGAAAAATGGAACTTATTATTTTATTATTTTAATAAGCTTATTCTTCTTATTATATATGTTTTTATAATTGTCACCCAGTTCCTCGGCTGCCCATGGTCATACTACACAGCTGCGCAATAGTCTTGCGTAGCTGTGTCTCACACAAATAATCGCTGCAGATACCTGTGTTGTAAACACGTCATGTGCGATGTAAGTACACAACACACTGTAGCAAATATGTCATTACTCCCTTCATGCCGGTCCACCCACGCTGGGGCACCCTGATGAACCAGTCTTTTTACTTTATCAACATATTATTTTTCTTAATACTTTTCTTCCCGCGTTAGTATGTCGGGGCGGATTGTGGATAGCGAGAGCTATCCATGCCGACCCGCAAAAAACGGGCCGCACTACATGCATCAATTTATATACCCGGGATGCATATGTAATTTAAATTTTAACTGTGATATTACTGTTTTAACATATCTATAAGTTTTCTTATATTATATATTATATTATAAATGATTAAGGTATGTTCTCTGTGGAAGATGTAATTATCCGCACCCAAGAGAACGCCCATGCGAGCTATTGTTACAGGCGAATCAAGGTAATAAAATAAAAGAAAAAGCATATACCATAAAATAAAACAAAACAAAAAAAGAAAAGACCTGGAAAAATCATTCCATGTCAAAAATGAAAACCAAAAATATGCCTCCCTCCCAAACTCTTTCGCACCTCTATGTGTTCTTCTCTTACAACCACGTGTCTCTCGCGTCACTCCCCTCTCGGCTATGCGCCTACTCGGGAAGTCTATAATTATTGCCTTGTGTGCTCCCGTGCGTTCGATCCACGATGCGTTGATCGTTTGTCATGGGTGTCAAACTAGGAGGGGGGTGGTGTAGCAAGGATGGGCTGGACAGGTACACACCGTCCCAGTTAAGCTGGCTGCGGGGCGACCATTCCGGATTCACTCCAAGCACGCCCCCTCTCCCTGAGTAGGATAGTACATGTGTATAAAGCCCTATGAGAGGTTTTCATTAAAAAGCAGCTAAGTCCGTAAGAACGTGTAGCGGGCATGCGCGCATCAGAGCTTCCCTGACAACACGTGTCAGGATTGGAAGAGAGTGTATGCTTATGGTGTACCGAGGTGGTACATGTGATTTTCTCAAATCAAACCATTCTCGTCATTCCTGGTACCGAGCAGGACCAGAATGAAACGAGGACTACAGAACTATTTACTTTGTTAAAATCGGACCAGAAATGGCCGAGTTATGATCAAAACTCCCGTTTACGTTATCTTCAAAATATTGCTCTGACGTCGTAATCGCGTGTATGCATTAACTGAATGGGAAATGTGCTGTTCACGTGATAGCCACGTCACCACTTCTAGCTGCACGCTGATTTGCTACTGCTCGCCCTCTGATTGGCTGAGGCGCCTGCCTCTGACGTCACGAGTAGTATAAAATGGAGGAAAAAATTAAAATCGAGAGCATCATCGGCGGGAAGCCAACACAGTCAGTAAGGTTGCTGGACCAGTGGAGTGCAAGACGCGGGACAACTGCTAACCGACAGTGGTACCAACACCACTGCGGCGCCTCTCGGAATTGAGATCTCCTGCACTGGTGGGCAACCTTAAGACTTTTCCGCGATTACAATTTTGGAAGCTCCCTGACGGCCCTCTGGGAGCCATAAAACTAATATAAGAACTCCCTTTATGGATCTTTCTTAGAGGAGTTTCCTGCAGAAGGGCCTTGCGGGCCCGATGTGATTCTATGGGATGCAGAGCTGATGGTGATTCTTGGTGGATAACTCGCCAGATCTTTGACCACGCTGAAGAGTGGTATCAAATTTACACGCTGCATGCCACGTGTGTTAATTAACTTTTAGACCACAGTCTGCCAGGACTCTGCTCAGTGCACCGCAAGAACTATGCGACGTATCCCGCACCATGTACCCAGTTATTGTTCATGCATATATAATTACCAATATAGCCCTCTCTGTTAATGGGCAACTTCCAACTTTCAAACTGCCGGCGCCGGATGGAAACTTTGCGACAACTGTTTAAATTATATGTCAGTAATCTGGCTTTCTAATGGACATCCTTATCATCTGTTCTTCTTCACCGTCATGAGAGTGAGTCACATCAACAGTCTGCCTGCAGAAATCTTCCCTGCATTCGAGATCGTGCCATCTCACGCTACTCACGACAGATGAGATGTGGATCTCCATCCAATTCATTGTAGTGTCTGGGTGAGGTCTTAGAACCCACCACGCCCTCATGGGAAGGACACTGGCGATGAATATTTGTCTCTCACTCCCCACCATAAATGATATGGTGCTTTCTAAATTGCTTTTGTGAACTGTAATTTTGTCCTGGTGGTGTTATATGTGGCTGCGGGACAATGGTGACCGGATTGTCATATGATTCGGGAGCTATTGCTCCATAACATGTGCGCATGCTATCTTCCTGAGGTAGATGCTAGGTGGGGCGACCTTCTGGAAGCTGGGCATCTTCGCAAGTTAAATGTATGTATCTAAAGATAGGTAGGAATCCCTGCCACTTGCGGCCAAAGCTTGGAACTGTATCTAGTAACCAAATGGTAGGTTAGAATGTTAGAAGCCCCGCATAAATAAAGCGGCAACTACCAATACAGTATCTTTGGACCTACATAAGACGGTGGCCTGTGAAATCATTCATCCCGTCTTCACGTAAACCAGTGTGCATCACATTAATTATAGCTTCACTAGGATTGATCAGCATTTAGCTTTTTGTTTGAACAAAAGAGTGACCCTTTTTGCCAGCTCTTTTCCTCTGCTTCGGCGTTGAAGTCATTTTCCTGTGACGGAGGCCCATGCGAGGCACATTCCTCTCGCAACAACAATATTTTGTGTGTGTTAGGGGTGTATTTAGTTTATATTAAACTACCAAGGAGCCTCGTTGCGATGCTCCCTTGCGGGGATACCTCTGCAGAATTACGGATCTGTGTGGTACCTTCAGCGAAACCACGTAGAAAGAACACTGGATAGCTCTATGTACTGTACTATTTGCTCATTATTGTCAAACGAGTAGCATTGTTTGTATAGTTATTAATTGTGACTGTTTAATTATACCATCATGTCCAGACTTCTAAATTAGTAATGGACCGTCATACCAGTGACACCAATAATTGGGATGAGACCGTGAGGTTCAATCTCGGCGGCAATGATCACATGGCCCCACTGGAACGTGAACGTTCCACCGGATCTAGAGGCCGGTCTTTGTACCTTCGGAGAAACGATACGGGATCCGCAACCCCGAGAACCACAGCTAACCAGCCCTCCTGCGCATCCTGTACATGCGGTACGGTGGAGCAGAGTAACATGATGGACCACTGCGTTAGACCCCCCACCCCACCCCCTGAGCTACAGGTTGCGCCCGATGTGGGGCTTGAGTGAGAAGCGAACCCACGCCAACTCTCAATACCAGCGAGTTTCAGTCTCCTTCATCAGACAGTCAGTTCTCCCTAGACATGGAAGTAGCATCATTTGACAGACAAAATGCTCGCATGCTCACCGCCCATGTAACTAATTTCCCCAGTGCGGAACGACAAGCACCGCCTTTACACAAGTTTTCGCCGATCAGCGAGGGGACATTCTGTGATGCCTCGCAGGCGGGAACTCAATATATCACACTGTCAGATCTCCACGATTGGCATCCATCATCCACGCCGGATCGCGGTCGACCATGACACAAACCCCCTACACGGGCCTAACTATCCTTCATGACCATTATGTTCGCCAACGTCATCACAAGATGGCCAGTGGCCGGACACCCATGTACCATATCCCGCAACTCCGCCGCTACGTACGTCATCACCATATTATCCTACAGTGCCACGATGCGAGCCGGAGGATGTGGCAACACTCTTCCAGTAATACACCAGAAGACATCACATGGCACACACCATCCCTGTCAGTCACCTGCACCGCCACCGTATGAGGAACATCCGTCACAACAGCCTGTAGAGCGTCCGCGTCATCTACATAGCACGCCTCCACCAGTCTATAACCCAACACCTGTCTATGGACCCACATCCGGGCGGCATTCCGCGTAGCCTACATATCGTGCACAGCACCACCAACGAGAATCGCCCTCACGGACAAAGTATTATAATCATCATCATCAGGGACATCGACGGGAAACATCACCACCAACACGCAAACCAGCATTCACGTTTTCATCAGTCTCCCAAGCACCACCATCCAGACTCGTCCCAATCATTTCGCCTCGTGGACATGGCCAGATCATTCTCCCCCCAACCACCACCCCCCCCCCCCCCAACCACCACCCCCCCCCACCAATTTTAGTGGAGTGAATGATTGGGCTAATTATAAAGTTCAGTTCGAAATAATAAGTCACACAAACCGGTGGACAAATCGGAGTATCTGGCCACAAAGCTGTCTGGGAAAGTCCTACATGTCCTGGCAGATTTGCGTACAGATTACACACCAACATACACGGAGTTGGAGAGCGCATTGTCGGAAAGATTCGGCGATACAGCCCTCGGAGAAACAAGTCAGTTGCAGCTAAAGAACTTACGTCGAAGTTCGGGAGGAACACTTCCGGAGTTGGCTAGTCATACCCGGCGACTAGTTACCCATGCTTACCCCAGTACAAATCATGAGGGCTTCACACACTTGCATCTAGACACCTTCCTCGATGCGTTGAGCGGTGAATTATTCCTTATGAAGCACGGTAGTCTTCAACAACTAACGGCAACCGTTGTTCATATTTTTTAGATTGGGAAAAAATAATCACAGGCAACTACACCCCATCAATGAAGTGAATGATGCAAATCTCGCCATAACTATCGACAACAGCACTGCATCAGCACAACCACAAGCATCAGACCCGCAGACACAAACCGATCAACCCACTGGTCAAAATCACGCATCTAGAGGAAGGGGGCATGGCAAATCCCATCACCACAACAATGCTCCAGGAGGCAGAAGCCAGCACAACAATAGCAATATGCAAAACATGCATGACAGGTTAGGAAATCACCAAGCAAATCTCAGCACTCACTAACTTAGTCACCACTCTCAGCAGAACAGTAGCTACACAGTCAACAACACGCCCAGCAACCACAATGATTTCCGCACCACAACCGAACACGTGTTTTGGATGTGGTCAGCCAGGCCACTGGACAGAGCGATGTCCTAATCACCCTCCATCAACAATTCCAACCGCTGACCGACGTAGCCCGCAGCCTGAGCCCCTGTCAAACTAACAAGGACACTAATTACGGAGTCATTTCGGTGCCCATTCTCACAACCCGGCTCAACTGCGACCTCTGAATGACAACGTCAGGTGGCCAACACAACCACTCATTCTCCTATGTCAGAATGCATACACTCGCACCCGGCTTCTTATATGTCGGTACCAACGATGCATACCACATCTGCAGCACTGACATCTCCCTGTGCTGGAAATTGTGACCCCACAATTTCCGCATCTAGCAGACCTTCTTTTATATGTAAAACGGCAGTGGTAGGTTGTAGCACCTCCGCTGCAACAATGTTCATACAAGCACCAAGACCCACCGCCAAGTGTAGTTCGGATTGACCAGTCGGGTACCGGCCATACCAGCTAAGCTGGGTACATGCCATCCGTTCTGCATTCGTTCCCTGAACACGTCCCCCTGGGTAGAGCTATAAGCGTATTTGAGCCTATGAGAGAGATCGCGTTGTAAAAACGACTACGTTCGTTAAAGCGCATAGCGCATATGTGCACTCTTAATACTATTTTTGACAGCGCGCGTATTTTACGACCAAGATGGGATGACGCTTTTAGTGTACCGAGTAGGTACATTGTAATCCTTTTTAATTACTTTTTCCCGCAGAATCTGGCATTAATCAAGACCAGAATTCGACGGGCTTTCCGAATCTGTAAACCATTTTAAAATCGGTTCAGACCACGGAAAAATCTGTTTGATCTTCAAAATATTGCCGTGACGTCGTAACCACATGTATGCAGAACTGCTAGAATGTTCTAGAACATTTGACTGCATTATCATTTGCTACGCGCTGATTGGCTATTGCTCAACCGATGATTGGTTGACGCCTCCGCCTATGACATCATGAGTAGTATAAAAGAAGACAAAATCCAGAACTCGAGAGCATCCTCGGCCAGAGGCCGAATAGATTGGATCTGTATTCAGGCTACTACCAGCAAGACAGGCATTAAGCAGATGACTTCGGTCTCGAAGGTTTCTCTTCCGTAGCCACTGCAGTAATCCAACCCACCACACTAAAACAATTTTGTATCTCCCATTTGGAACTTTCGAATAGTGTTCACAAAAACATCAGGAACTAACTCGGAACACCACCTTGCAGTGAGGCCTTTCCCGGCCTGAAAATGTGATTCTACCGATGTAGAGGCAGTGATGGTCTTTGGTGGATGACTCGCCGGATCTGCCGGCCACGCCAAAAAGTGGTTATTCAACCGTCTCCGCACTGATGTCGTGCAGGTTTACCTAAACTTTTTGACCACAGCAAGTAAACTTTGCCCGGTACATCATAAGAGCTAACTGATGTACCCACACAGTTAAGCTTAGTTATGTATCTTCATCCATATTCAACAACCCCCGCTTATGATCAGGCTGTTGGCAACTTCCATACATACCATCGGTGTACGGGAACTTTCATCTTAGTAGTAATGTTATTGTATCTCTTACTGACTACTCGTTAGATATTCTATATTGTGATTACAGTCCTGAGTTCGATCTGCTCCCGTCGTAGACTGCTTGCGGGAATCCTGTTTGCCGAAACCGGCATGCAGGAACTTTCAGCTTCCAGAGAATGCATCAACTCACGTCAAAGCAAGGATGACGTACCAATTTCAGTAACATGATAGCACATGCTTAAGTATGGCTACCGATTATTCGAGTAACTATACTTGACGTTTTAATTATTCCGATGATTACATCTTTAATAATTATACTGTATCTGTATAAACGGTCCCAATGACTAAAAGGCACCGTAATGGTCTTAGGATCGCTAGTTATAACTTCTGTATCTGTTTATAGTTGTTCTTATTTTATGTAAGGTGTTTTTACCAACCGCACCGTAGTAGGTTCCTCAACCTGTACTTTATATATTATTCTGATCATTTGACATTGTATTGTTAATTTGGTTAGTTCTATATATGGCAAGTGGCCATTAGTTTATATGTTTTGTTTAGTCATAGAAAAATAAAGGACTGCAGTGCACGTAGGAAACACTATACGGCAACGTTCGTATATGCAGCACCTTCTCCCGCCACCAACAATTTTTCACTGAGGTCGCTGTCCATGCTATAACTCTGTTTAGCCCGACATGCTACCGACTAAAAACCTTTCTATTCAGCTCGATAGGATAGGTTTAATATGATGAGAGACAATCTCCTTGGCAGGAGACGCATAGTGTACACCTCTTTTCCGGTAGGTGCAATAATTTAGCCCCGCACTCCGGCAAGGTTGTGTAAGATTGACCAACATACCTAATGGGCCTCATATTTCTAAGTTATTGTCTCTCTTCATGTTCCACTAAGCCGTATGGCTTCGTAATTGTTTGGATGTCCCTATCTGCACCATGGACTGATCCGACCCTGGGAAACGATTGGGGTTTCCGAGCAGTGATGGCCAGGGTGTGGTGTCACACACATTCCCCGCATATCTTCTGATACTTAGTAGTTAGTTACCCTTGCCACTGCTAAAACATATCTTAATGATTATTTCTCTTTTATCTGTTGAATAATCCTCCTGCACCGCAGTGCATAACTTGGCAACTTGCGTTTAAACCTAACGTCAGGTTAAAAGGTTAGCTCTGTAGGACCTGGTGACGGGTGAGATGCGCATCCCTACCGAATTCCATATGAATGTCTGGGCATGATATTAAGATCTGCCACGTCCTCACTGGAAGGACATTCATGGTGTATATTCGTCTCTCTCACCCCCACCATAACGATAGATCAGTTGCCTGAAATGCTTTTGTGCAAAGTAACCAATGTCCTGTGACGTTTTATGTGGTTACGGAGCGAGATGTCCAGATTCTTACGCAGTTCAGAGCTCTTGCAAAGTAACATGTATGCACGCTGTCTTCAGTATTGATGTCTTAGGGCATCCTTTCTCAATGACAGCCATATCTAAAAGCTAGGTAGCGCCATTTGCGGACTTAAATAGTTCTTGTCTCTAAAAACTCAATGTGAGGTTAGGCATAGAAGAAGGCCCGCATAAATAAAAGCAGCAACTACTAATTCAGCATATTGAAAACTACATAAGACAGTGATGTGGGAATCCTTTGGGAATCGCTCATCCCATCTTCACGTAAAACAGCACGCAACCTTATCATCATAATTTCACTAGGTATGATCTTTTCTTTACAGCATTATGGTTGAATATTGGAATAAGCCTTTTCGGCCAATACTCCTCTCCCACTTTAAGCGATGCCAACATTTTCCTGTAACGGAGGCCCGCGCGAGGCACTTTCCTCTCGCAAGGATTCAGTGATGACGTCCCACGCGAGGATAATACTCCTCACCCAAACTAGCACTAGGAGTAGTGCCCGCGTGAGGCACATGATTTTTCGACACTACCAAAGATAATTTTCTTTCCTTTCAGCTTAGAGGTATAATAGCTTATATTAAGTTAATTAGTTATTTTGTGTGCAAGAGCGTCCCTTGCGGGGATACCTCTGCAGACCTAGGAGTCTGTGTGGTACAGTCGGGAGCCCCAAGTTCATCAGGCTGTCTCTATGTCTTGTATTTTCGTATGCTCATTATAGTTATTTAGCATACTTGATGGTCTGTTTAGGTTAAAATATTGTATAGACTTATGTTAATTAGGTTACCAAATCAAATCTTGTAAGTCCATAGATCACAAAATTGCTATGGACAGGCATACTGGTGACACAAACTCTTGGGATGAGACTGTAGTGTTTAATGTTCGCGACGATGGTTGCACAGCCCCACCGGAATGATTGAGTTCCACCGGCCTTAGGAGCCAGTCTTTGTTACCCGTAGGGCAGTATCGTACAGGATCCGTAACCCCGAGACCGGAAGCTAACCAGCATCATCATTCGTCGTGTACTTGCAGTGCAGCGAGTCGACACCAGGCACTGGAATGGCCTGACACTACCCCATGAGCTACAAGTGGCACCCGATGTGGGGCTCGAGGAACATCATTACTAATGCGCAGCGAACACACGCCCACACCATATAGTGAGCTTAGTTCTATACCGTCTTCATTTAGCGACGACCTCCTCGACCAAGAGGTAGCGTCATACGATGGATACCCAGCTCACATGCTCACCGACTATGCCAGAAATTCACCAGTGGAATCAACAACTCCGCAATATAACCTGTTTTCGCCTGTCAGTGAGGGCACCTTTCGGGATGCCTCACAGGCGGGAACAGAGTTTAGAACTATATCGGACGTCCGCGACAGGCCAACTCCATCAGGGCCAAATCGTGGACGATCACGACAAAGACCCAATTACGGGCACACCCACAATCCTTCAGACTACTATCGTTCACCCATGTCATCTACGGAAACTATATGGCAGGGTGACAATTCATATCATAGACAACCTCCCGCGCTGCCTCCCATCAAATACATCACTATACTCGAGGGGAACACCGCGGCATCATCGGGAGGAATCGGCACCACCTTTTCACCAGTACATCAGTCATGCTACACACCACGACCGCCAGCCGAGTGCACCACCGCCATATGAGGAATATCAGTCCTCACCTCGAGAAGAATGTCCGCGTAATCTTCATAATATTCCGCCTCCCGTCCATAGACCCATGCCGGTTTATGGCTCTACAATGGGGCGGGCTTCACTAGATTGGAGTACGTGCAGTCTCGCTCCTCAGCATTGGCATCGACGAGAAACACCAACACCACCACAACCACCAACTGCACAATGACCAGCATCAGAATATTCGTCAGTCTCCCGGATACCACCAACACTCGGCTTTTAACCACTTCATTCGTGGTCTTGGCTGTGTTATTCTCCCCTCCCGAATTTAGCGGGGAGAGTGACTGGACCAATTATAAAATACAGTTCGAGATAATGAGTCGAACTAACCACTGGATCGATCAGCAGATGGGTGAGTATCTCGCCGCAAAGCTTTCCAGAAAAGCCCTTCAAGTTCTTGCGGATCTCGGGACTGATTATACACCCACTTACACCCAATTGGAACGAGCACTAACCAAACGATTTGGCGACACGGCTCTCAGAGAAACAAGCCGCTTACAACTTAAAAATCTCCAATGACGCGTGGGAGAAACTCTACCCAAGCTAGCTAGTTGAATCAGGAGACTAGTCACCCGGGCATATCCTAGCACCAATTTAGAAGGCGTAACGCATCTCCATCTTGACACTTTCATTGATGTTTTAAGCAGTGAACCCGCCCTGAAAGAAATACTATTTCTTGCCGACCACGGGAGTTTGGCCCAATTAACGGCCACCGCGGTCTGCATAGAAAACTTTCTGGAGTGGGAGAAGAACAACCGACGCCAACTTTACCCTATCAATGAGCTAGAGGGTGCAGCTATCGCCACGTCCACCAACACGCCCCCAGATCATCAACACCTACCGCACTAGCACCACAGCAAACACATTCACAGAATTCCAATCAGAGCCAAGCGCCTGGAGGAAGGGGGCGTAGCCACAGAGGAAGCTACAATGGAGCACCCGGGCGCGGGAACCAGCGCAACAATAACAATACTAGCAACATGAAGGAACATATGGACGAGATCAATAAACAGATCTCAGCATTGACAAATTTAGTAGCCACACTCATCACGAACCTCGCCACCACTCACTATAGAACAGCGAACACCACCAACACCGCACCGCCACCAAACACCTGTTTCGGATGCGGTCAGCCAGACCATTGGAGGGAACGGTGTCCTAACCGACCTCCATCTGTATTGCCTGCCCCTGACTTTAGCATGCCGCAACCGGAGAAGCCATTAAACTCTTAAGGGCACTGATAGTCGAGTCACCTCGGTGCCTGTATCTGCTTCCCGGCTCAACTGCGGCCCCATACAACAACGTTCGGTGGCCAACTATTACCAACCATATCCAGCTTTTACACATACACCAAAACGCATGGCTTCACATATATCGATGCCTACGATGCCTCCCATATCCGCAGCATCGCCATCCCCCTCTATCTCCTTACATAACAAGCCTTCTTTCCTTTGTAAAACGGCAGTGATAGGTTGTAGTACCCCTGATGAAACAACGTTTTTACAAGCACCACGTCCCACCAGCAAGCCACTGAATTATCGGTGTCCTTTGGCGGTATGCAAAACAACGTCCCACAGAACATCATCTCCCGCATCCACAGACAGCAGCGACTTGGGAGGGATGGTTCACTCTGCCTGGTGGATTCACAAATGCTGACGTAGATGGGGAGACACACGTCCCTGGTGGCGTCATTGTTTCTTCTGTGCTTCGCTAAAGCATCCAATAAAGCATTGCAAGAAATGGCTCGCACAGGTAGAGCATATCTGTCATCCCGTATGCACTGCTGTCTACACTAATACTGCATACCCAGAAACAGCAACATCTCCATCATCATTGCTACCCCTAGCTCCGTCTTCGCCACAGCCCTCATGGTGGCGACGACGGCAGCCTGGCTACTTCCTCACTCAGCCATCCACCACATTAAAAGAAGCCATTCAGAAACAGACCGATTATATACAGAATGATTCTGCTCCGACCCCATTGTCATGGGCGGCGTCATTGGAAACTCTTCCACAGGTACACCGCAAAGTGATATACAATTGTGCCTGTCTGTTTAGCGGTGTTTCCACCAGTGCCACCGTTGACACTGGCGCTTCAATCACCGTATTCAACAAACGCTTATATGAGAGCATCCCACCTCATAAACAGCCTCCCCTTAAACCTACAAACATTTACCTACAGACGGCTACGGGAGCTGATGTGCCCCTAGCCGGTGTAATTAATCTAGTCATCCAAATAGAGGAGATGCAATTCATACAGCGAGTTGTCATCGCCTCTATTCATAACGATGCCCTCCTTGGCTCTGATTTCCTCAGTGCCAGCGAAGCCATCATACATTGCAAACAACAGCAACTTGACATACACGGCCGACAAATACCTCTTGGACCGGCATCATCATTATACGACACGTGTGCAGTGATATTATCAAGTGCCACCACAGTTGAGCCGGGACAAGAGCAAATCTTGTGGGCCACCACACCACAGTTAGGGAGCAACACACACATCGCCATGCTGGAACCCGACCCTGATTACATGATCGCCTCGCAATGCGCAAGTCCCCGCATGATCGTGGACACTACTAATAAGGATCATATACCTTTTAGAGTGTTCAATGGTACCGCAGATCCCATAAGTCTTGAACCAGGAGTACGCTGCGGCCATTTAGTGGACATTATCTCATTGGAATCGCCTACACTTACCGACGACACACAACAGCACATGACTGATGATTTACCCCAACATTTACATGATTTGTATCTACATGCCACAGTTGGATTACCTCAATCACAGAAACACCAAATTTGGAAACTACTGTACAAATATCACGATAGTTTTTCCTCCCGAGACATGGATCTCGGAGAAACACATCTTGTCCAACACTCCATCGACACAGACAGTAATCTCACTGTACGTCAAACGCTATTACGTCTTCCCATTGATAGAGAAGAGGAAGCGCATCCATAACGATATGTTGCAGACCAGAATTATCGAACCCTCTGCATCTCCATGGGCTAGCCCAATAGTACTAGCAGGCAAAAAGGATGGAACCGTGTGGTTTTGTATTGACTACCGCTGCCTTAATGATCTTAGCATCAAGGACGCTTATCCGTTACCTCAGATAGATCAGGCCTTGGATTCTTTGTCCGGAGCCAAGTGGTTTTGTACCCTTGACTTAGCTAGTGGTTACTGGCAAGTAGCCATGGATGAAGCTGACATGGAAAAGACCGCATTCGTTTGTAGGGATGGTCTTTTCCAGTTCCGCAAGATGCCCTACGGCTTGTGCAAGGTATTAACCACCTGCAATGGGAAATCTGTCTCTGTTACATTGATGATGTAATAGTCTTCGGACCCACGTTTGAGCAAACTCTTATCAATTTGGACACTGTGCTCTCACATTTCTGCATGGCCAATTTGAAACTCAAACCCAAGAAATGTCATCTCTTTAGACAGAGCATTGAGTTCCTGGGACACGTCATATCCAGTGATGGAGTGGATACTCAGCCGTCAGAAACTAAGGCAGTAGCGGAATGGCCTATGCCCTCTTCAGTCACAGAGATGCGGAGTTTTCTTGGCTTATGCCAGTACTATCACCATTAAATCCGACATTTCAGTGAGATTGCATCACCATTGTTCAGGATCACCGAGAACGATCGACCATTCGAGTGGACGAGTGAGTGTGAAGGCTCCTTCAGGGTGCTGAAGGAACTCTTGACGACCGCCCCGATTCTTGCTCATCCTAATCCAAACCTCGATTTCATCTTAGACACTGACACTTACGTAACGGCTTACGCTATCGGCGTGATTCTATCTCAGGTCACAGAAGACAGAACGGAGCAGGTATTGGGTTATGGTTCACGTACTCTGAATAAAACGGAGAGAAAATATGCAACCACCAAGCGAGAACTACTAGCGGCGGTGCATTTCGTCAAGTACTATAAACACTTTCTGTACAGGTGCCCCTTTACACTCCGTACAGACCATGCCTCACTACGCTGGCTCAGGACCTAAAAAATCCGGAGGGCCAGGTAGTGAGATGGCAGAAATCTCTGCAGGCCTATAATTTCAATGTTGTTCACCATTCTAGCAAATTGCATGGGAATGCCGACGCCCTCAGTAGACTTGGCGTGGAGGCTGAACACGAAGAGGCCGCCACCATGACATAGTCAACACAGCCCTCTCTGGAGTGTCCCGAATTGAGGTGCGCAAAGTGGAATCTGGAGAAAATCGCACACGACTAAACAACAGACATGCAGACACGAAATATATAAGCGTGGATCCAGGAGGGGGTATATCCTTTTAAGGAATTGGTAACACCACTATACAAAATATTATTACCAATGGTTCGAAGAATGTCAACTGATAAATAATGATCTTCACATTAATAACCATCTGGTAGTCCTGGAAAGTTATCGTGACCTTATCTTAAAACAACTACATGATGATGCCAGGCATCTGGCCGTGGAAAGAACAGTTACCCATATCAAATTGAGATTCCACTGGATCGGAATTCGCGATAGTGTCAAGGCATGGGTTGCCAAATGTATCCCATGCCAAAAATGCACTGTTGGCCAGCACCATATCGCACCATCTCAAATTAACATTGTTGGTGAACCGTGGGAGCGAGTGGCTATCGACGTGCTCGGACCCTTGAATATGACGGATGACGGAAATAAATACATGCTCGTATTGCAAGACTATTTCAAGAAGTGGGTGGAAGCACATGCTTTGCCAGACCTCGAGGCATCCACCGTAGCAGAGGTCTTGGAAAGCAATGTATTCTGCCGGTTTGGTATGCCTTATGAGTTGCACTCCGATCAAGGAAGTAATTTTGAGAGCCGGCTCATATCAGAGCTCTGCAAATTGTTTCATATCATCAAAACAAGGACGACTCGATACCATCCCCGTAGTGATGGGATGGTAGAGAGATTCAATGGAACTCTCGCAGAGATGCTTACAAAAGAAACATGCCTTGATTGTAGAGATTGGGATCTACGGCTCCATATGTGCTCATGGCTTACCGCACTTCAGTACACTCCAGCACGGGTTATACCCCTGCTCGGTTAATGTTAGCCTTACCCCTGGATATGGCAATGCCCCGAATACCAGGAGAGAAAAATTCACAATCTCTCTATGTTGAACTCATACAGAATACACTTGCCCTCAAGGCTGGATATGTCAATTCATCATTGTACGGTACATCACATACATACTCGGTTATACTCAACATAACAGAGACAGTCAACACCGGCAACAAAATCATTTAGCAGCACCTATCGGTATTAATTAATTCCCGGTGGAGACATAAAAACTCCCGCAACAGTTCCACCCACACCAGGTGCGGGAGAAATAATATCTCCCGCAACACCCCACCTCCCGCAATAACAACAGACTCAGCGTTCACCAGCATGGAAAACTGGAATGCGCCCACTTCGCTTTAACATTGGCATCATACAGCAGCCCGGACCTCCCGACAACAACATTATCATCAACAAAACACCAGCCAACAAATCTCCCGCACATCCCTTCTTATCTAGTTACGGGAGATCTGATCATATGGATAGAAGGATTGCACTACAGCCATCTACAGTACGCGTCATGGGAGGAACGTTTGTCCAACGTTCGCCCTCCCTCCCCTCTCCCACGGCATCGTACAGAAACAGCCAAAACGACATACATCATTTACACATAATAACAGTCGATATTATTAAGAGAGCACGATGCCCGTATTGTCGTCAGTCACGAGTAGGATCTTGCTACCGAAAAGTTGAATTCGATAATGGATTGATCAAAGTTACGACAGCATCCGACAGGTCATCTGCACTCTAAAGTAACTCTGTCCCGCCCACGGGCTCGGCCATTACAGAGCGAAATACCATCAAGGTTCGATAAAGTTGACATCACGCTGCCTTCACCACCCCACCCCCCCCCTCCCGCACCTGGGTATGTATGTGAGACGGTGTAACATGTCACTTGCCGGGCGGGTGGAGCAGTCTGGCGCCCAGGTACCCATGGGGTGGATGACCTGTCTGGTACGATCTGCGCAGGGCCGCTCAGCTGAAATGACGTCAGAGAACGATCTACGCGAGGGCGTTAGCTGTGATACATCTAGCGGGCATCACTTCCATGGTACGGTCTATGTGGGGCTACAGCCCCTTGCCAAAATGGCCCTATTGACGCCCAGTAGCGTGTTCGCTCCGCTCGGGAGTCGTCAGTGTGCACCTTGACTCTGTCCCGGATTATGACCCCATAACTTGGACAGGCCTTTATCTCAGACATATATGGGGAGGTACCTAGCCTAGGCTGCATCCTGTGTGGGGAACTGGGCATCCGTCCGGCATGGCGGAGACAGTGAACCACACCGGGAAGGCAAAAGGGTAGATGGAAGATGTCATCAGCTGCCGCATCCGCTCCTGCATCATTGCCTCGACCTACAATTCGACTCACCGCCATCACCACGACAGACACCACAGCCGCCACGACCATCAGGAAGACCGCAGCATCAACCGTCTCAACACCCACTAGCACTACTTCTGTCATACGAACAGACATTCTAGCACCCTCAGTAAATGTGAGAGACATTATAGACACTCATATTCCCGCAAATATCACCTCAGACATTTCCGAAAGTGCCAGTGATAATGAACGCATCTCAGCAGTAATAATTCATCCACAGCGACCAACCACCATCAGTCGCAGGACCCAGACTCAGTGGGGACATTTTTCAGCAGAGGTGTGATCGTTTGTGATACAGCAGAACATAAGTGGTGCGACTCATGGAAAATTACTCATTATTTATTTATTTTTTAAATTCTTTTCTTTTTATTATATACACCTGTGCAAAAGTTAAGCACCAGCAAAAACAATAGAACGTAGAAACATGATGGTACAACTAGGCTGCCATACTTTTTGTCCCCGCGTTAGCTGACATAATTCCAAGTACGAAATGCACATGCATGCATGACTTCACGCCGCTTGATGTCCGTGCGTGGCGGGAAACAGCACACGTGTTCAGTTATGTAAAAGTCCAGTTTGAGGTGTAGAACATTACATACAGATTTACGCGACAAGATTAGGAATTTTGTGTTCATGACCGTGGTTTATTTGTACAGAGAGAATTAGCTCTTGATTGTGAACCGCTATGGCAAGACGAAGGGTAAGTGATCGTGTGAAATGGCAAATCATAGGCATGCATACCACTGGTATGTCATGCAGAGAGATTGGCAGACAGATGAACATTAACCATACTGTAATCAGTCGTTTGATTGCAAAACATGGGCAAACTAACGAGGTGAAGGACAGGCCTAGATCTGGAAGACCGAAGAAGACTACTGCCCGTGATGATCGAGCCCTAGTACGCCTTGTTAGGAGATCTCCATTCACCAACAGCAGAGTGCTCAGCCAGCAATTGGAAACGCGTAATAGAGTGTCAATGTCTACCGTCAAAAGGAGACTGTATGCTGCTGGCATGAAAGCTAGGAGACCTGTCAGACGTCCTCTCCTCACTGCACACCACAAAGAGGAGCGTCTGAGGTGGTGCAACGAAAGAAGACACTGGAACATGAGATCCTGGAGACGGGTACACTGGTCCGATGAAAGTCGGTTCCTGCTTCATGCCACAGATGGTCGAACTCGTGTATGGAGGTCCAGACGCGCGGCGTACGACCAACGTAACATCATGGAAGAAGTTCCATTTGGTGGAGGTTCCGTTATGATATGGGGGTGCATCTCATTTGATTGTAAGCTGGATCTGTTGACTGTACCTGGACCACTAAATGGACAAAGATATCAAGATTCCATACTGGATAGAGTTGTGGTCACTCATTTTGTAAATCATGCACCTGGAACCCACCCTATATTCATGGATGACAACGCCCGACCACATCGTGCTAGAGCTGTGCATGAATACCTCCGCCAGAATGCCATCGAAACCCTACCTTGGCCAGCAAGGAGCCCTGACATGAACCCTATTGAGCATATCTGGGACATTCTGGGAAACATGGTGAGAAGGAGGGACCCTCCTGTGCAGAACCTACAGGAATTAACAGACGCACTCCATCTTGAATGGCAACGAATACCACAATGGCGTATCAGTCGGTTGGTGACCAGCATGAGACGTCGTGTCCAGGCCGTCATCCAGGCACATGGTGGATATACCCGGTATTAATAATGACAGTCTCAAACTCGTGCACAGATGTTAAACTTCGTTTTCAGACACCATTAATGACAATCTAGCCACGTGTGTCAACTGTAGGGCAATAGTTGTCAGTTGTGTCAACGCAACCATATTCAGGCCTCGTTTTCAAGTTCAAACAAAAACATACAGTGTTTCCCCACCATCATAATCAGCATTCCTCTAGTTGCATTATTACCTCTTGCACTAAGATGGATGGGTACATAAATGTTTATGCTATTGCTTTCTTCATAGCACATGAATATACCCTCGCATGTGCGTAAAAATAGGGTGGTTCTTAACTTTTGCACAGGTATATATATGTTAGATCAATTGAATCCCGTCCCTAGGATGACTACGGTTATCCGACACAGCTGCGCAACTTAGTTGCCCAGCTGTGTCCCACACAAAATGAGCACTGCGGACTCCGGTGTTGTAAGAACGTCATGTGCGGCGTAAAGAGTACAACACCCTGCAGTGCAATAATGTCATAATCCCGCCATGCAGACTCGGCTATGTTGAGGCTGCCTGATAAACTAACTTTTTGAGTTATTATTATGTTCTATGTCAGGACGGCTATGGGGTCAGCGAGAACTGTCCATTGCGGACCCGCTATAACGGGCCACAAATATTTTTAATCAAGATACGTGTTGCGTACCGCTTTATTTACCTGTTGTGCATGAGTAATTCGGTAGTAATGTTTTAAAATACCCCGTAAGGGTATGCTACGTGGAAAATTATGTACATGTATTTTATATATATATATATATATCATTATATATCTTAAATTGTGGTACGTTGGAGCTTGGGTGTTCTCTGCGGAGATAATAATTATCCGCACCCAAAGAGAACACCCATGCAAGCTATTGTTTAGGAATCATTAACTAAATAAAGTTGAAAGCACGCACCAAAATATTAAAACAAAAAAAACGGGGAAAAAACCTGGAAAAATAATTCCAGGTCAAAAATTAAAACTAAAAGTATGCCTCCCCTCTCCTCTTTGGCACCTCTATGTGATCTGTCTCTTAAATGTGCGTCTATTGCGTCACGACTTTTCTCCGGCCACACGCCTACCTAGGAAGTCTATAATTCCCACCTAGTGTATGTCCATGCGTCGATCCGCAATGCGCGATCGTTTGCCACGGATGTCAAACTAGGAGGGGGTGGTGTAGTTCGGATCGGGTACCGGCCATACCAGCTAATCTGGGTACGTGCCGTCGGTCCTGGATTCGTTCCCTGAACACGCCCCCCCCCCATGCTATGCTGGTAGAGCTATAAGCGTATATGAGCCTATGAGAGAGATCGCGTTGTAAAAATGACTAAGTTCGCTAAAGTTCATGGCGCGCATGCGCACGCTTAATACTATTTTTGACAGAGCGCATATTTTATGACCAAGATGAGATGACGCTTTTAGTGTACCGAGTAGATACATTGTAATCCTTTTTAATTACTTGTTCCCGCCAAATCTGGCATTCATCAAGAGCAGAATTCGACGGGCTTTCCGAATCTGTAAACCATTTCAAAATCGGTTCAGAGAAAACCCCTTTTGATTATCTTCAAAATATTGCCATGGCGTCGTAACCACGCGTACGCAGAACTTCTAGAATGTTCTAGAACATTCGACTACGTTATTATTAGATACACGCTGATTGGCTATTGCTCGACCGATGATTGATTGAAGCCTGCGCCTATGACGTCACGAGTAGTATAAAAGGAGACAGAACTCGAGCGTATTCTCGGCCAGAGGCCGAATAGGTTGGATCTGTATTCATGCTACTACCAGCAAGACAGGCATTAAGCAGATGACTTCGGTCTCGAAGTTTCTCTTCTGTAGCCACTGCAGTAATCCAACCCACCGCACTAAAACAATTTTGTATCTCCCATTTGTGCGGGAGCATTTTTGGAACTTTCGAATATTGTTCACGAAAACATCAGGAACTAACTCAGAACACCAACTTGCGGTGAGGCCCTTCCCAGCCTGAAAATGTGATTCCACAGATGTAGAGGCAGCGATGTTCTTTGGTGGATGACTCGCCGGATCTGCCGGCCACGCCAAAAAGTGGTTATTCAACCGTCTCCAAACTGATGTCATGCAGGTTTACCTAAACTTTTTGACCGCAGCAAGTAAACTTTGCCCGGTACATCATAAGAGCTAACTGACGTACCCCGCACCGTTAAGCTTAGTTATGTATCTTCATCCATATTTAAAAAAACTGCATATGATCGGGTTGTTGGCAACTTCCATCCACACCATTGGTGTACGGGAACTTTCATCTTAGTAGTAATGTTATTGTATCTCTTACTGACTACTCGTTAGATATTCTATATTGTGATTACAGTCCTGAGTTCGATCTGCTCCCGTCGTGGAATGCCTGCGGGAATCATGTTTGCAGAAACCGGCATGCGGGAACTTTCCAGCTTCCAGAGAACGCATCAACTCACGTCAAACCAAGGATGACGTACCAATTTCAGTAGCACATGCTTAAGAATGGCTACCGATTATTCGAGTACCTATACTTGACATTTTAATTATTCCGATAATTACATCTTTAATAATTATACTGTATCTGTATAAACGGTCCCGATGATTAAAGGCACCGTAACGGTCTTAGGACCGCTAGTTATAATTTCTGTATCTGTTTATAGTTATTCTTATTTTCTGTAAGGTGTTTTACTAACCGCACCGTAGTAGGTTCCTCAACCTGTACTTTAAAGATTATTCTGATCATTTTACATTGTATTGTTAATTTGGTTAGTTCTATATATGGCAAGTGGCCATTAGTTTATATGTTTTGTTTAGTCATAGAAAAATATAGGACTGCAGTGCACATAGGAAACACTATACAGCAACATTCGTATATGCAGCACATTCTCCCGCCACCAACAATTTTTCACTGAGGTCGCTGTCCGTGCTATAACTCTGTTTAGCCCGGCATGCTACCGACTAAAAACCTTTCTATTCAGCTCGATAGGATAGGATTAATATGATGAGAGACAATCTCTTCGGCAGGAGACGCATAGTGTATGCCTCTTTTCCGGTAGGTGCGATAATTTGGCCCCGCACTCCGGCAAGGTTGTGTAAGATTGGCCAACATACCTAATGGGCCTCATATTTATTGTCTCTCTTCATGTTCCACTAAGCTGCATGGCTTCTTAATTGTTTGGATGCCACTATCCGCACCATGGACCGATCCGACCCTGGGAAACTATTGGGGTTTCCGAGCGGTGATGGCCAGGGTGTGGTGTCACACACATTCCCCGCGTATCTTCGGATACTTAGTAGTTAATTACCCTTGCCAAGGTAGGAAGCACTGCTAAAACATATCTTAATGATTATTTTTCTTTTATTTGCTGACCAATCCTCCCACACCACAGTGCATAACTGGACAACTTGCATTTAAACTTAACATCAGGTTAAAAAGTTAGCTCATAGGACCCGGTGATGGGCGAGATGCGCATCCCCACCGAATTCCGTAAGAATGTCTGGGCATGATATTAAGATCTGCCACGCCCTCACAGGAAGGACATTCATGGTAGGTATTCGTCTCTCTTACCCCCACAATAACGATAGATCATTTGCCTCAAAATGCTTTTGTGAAAAGTAGCCAATGTCCTGTGATGTTTTATGTGGTTACGGAGCGAGATGTCCGGATTCTTACCCAGTTCGGAGATCTTGCAAAGTAACATGCATGCACGCTGTCTTCAGTATTGATGTCTTAGGGCATCCATTCTCAATGACAGTCGTATCTAAAAGCTAGGTAGACACCAGCCATTTGCGGCCTAAAATAGTTCTTGTCTCTAAAAACTCAATGCGAGGTTAGGCATAGAAGAAGGCCCACATAAATAAAAGCGGCAACTACTAATTTAGCATATTGAAAACTACATAAGATGGTGACGTGGGAATCCTTCGGGAATCACTCGTCCCGTCTTCACATAAAACAGCACGCAACCGTATCATCATAATTTCACTAGGTATGATCTTTTCTTTACAGCATTTTGGTTGAATATTGGAGTAAGCCTTTTCGGCCAATACTCCTCTCCCACTTTAAGCGATGGCGACATTTTCCTGTGACAGAGGCCCGTGCGAGGCACTTGCCTCTCGCAAGGATTCAGTGACGACGGCCCATGCGAGGATAATACTCCTCACCCAAACAAGCACTACGAGTAGTGCCCGCATGAGGCACATGATTTTTCGACACTATAAAAGATAATTTTCTTTCCATTCAGCTTAGCAGTATAATAGCTTATATTAAGTTAATTAGTTATCTCATGTGCGGGAGCCTCCCTTGCGGGGGATACCTCTGTGGACCTACGAGTCTGTGTGGTACCTCCGGGAGCCCCATGTTTAAGAGTTCATCAGGCTGTCTCTATGTCTTGTATTTTCGTATGCTCATTATAGTTATTTAGCATACTTGATGGTCTGTTTACGCAAAAATATTGTATAGACTTATGTTAATTAGGTCACCAAATCAAATCTTGCAAGGCCATAGATCACAAAATTGCTATGGACAGGCATACTGGTGACACAAACTCTTGGGATGAGACTGTAGTGTTTAATTTTCGCGACGATGGCCGCATGGACCCACCAGAAAGATTGAGTTCCACTGGCCTTAGGAACCGGTCTTTGTTACCCGTAGGGCAGTATCATACGGGATCCGTAACACAGAGACTGGAAGCTAACTGGCATCATTATTCTTTGTGCACTTGCGGCATGGCGAGTCGACACCAGACACCGGAATGGCCCGACACTACTCCATGAGCTACACAAGGCACTTAACACCTGGTGTCCCTTGGTGGTTTGCAATTCACACGTCCTTACAGCATCATCCACTACATCCAGCAGCAGCAGTAATTCAGATAGGAGTCAACATTTGGCATCATGGTCCCACAAGAAGGGGCGTCATATGAAGGACCGAAAAATTCCACGCCGTCATTGCTTCTTCTGTGAATCCACTAAACATCCCATGCTGCATTGTTAAAAGTGGCTCACACAGGTAGCCCTCATCCATGCTCGTGACAATCCTATCCGCACTGCTGTATACACCAACTCTAAATACACAGAGATGGCATCATCACCATCACCACCATTGCTACCCCAGCTTCGTCATTGCCTAAGCAATCGCAGCAGCAGCGACGATGGGTTGGCCCTTTCCACACTCAGCCACCAACTGCACTCATGGAAGCTATCCGGAAACAAGCTGACTATATACAGGATGATATGGCACCAAAAACACTCCCGCAGACGGTATCAGTGGAATCCCTTCAGCAGGCACATTGTAAAGTGATTTATAAGTGTGCTTGTCTGTTTAGCGGTGTTTCCCCCAGTGCCACTGTTGACACTGGAACTTCCATCACTGTTTTAACAAATGCTTGGATGAGCGCATCCCACCTCATAAAAAGCCACCCCTTAAACCAACAAACATATTTTTGCAAACAGCTACGGCCGCCGATGTTCCCGTGACTGATACCATGAACCTCATGATACAGATAGAGGAGATGCAATTCATCCAGCGAGTTGTCATTGCCTCTATTCAAAACGATGCCCTGTTTGGTTCTGATTTCCTCAGTGCCAGTGAAGCTGTCATACATTGCAGACAACAGGAACTAGATATACATGGCTGGCGTATAACCCTTGGACAGGAATCGTCGCTGTACGAGATGTGTGCACTGATTTTAGCGAAAATATGATGGGCCACTGCACCACAGTTAGTAAACAACATACACATAGCCATGCTGGAACCCGACCCTGAGTCTATACTCGCCTCGCAATGCACCAGTCCCCGAAAGATCGTGGACACCACCAATAAGGATCACATACCATTTCACGTATTCAATGGCACAACTGACCCAATAACTCTTGAACCAGTAGTTCATTGTGGCCATTTGGTGGAAGAGATATCACTGGAGACACCCCCTACTACACCTACATCAGCAACAACTTCTGATGATCTTCCAGAACATTTACATGACATATAGCTGCGTGCCATAGTTGGGTTAATGCAATCCCACAAACAAGATATACGGAAAATCTTATACAAATATCGTGATAGTTTCTCAGCCAGAGACATGGACCTCGGAGAAACTCATCTCGTACGACACTCCATCGACACGGGAAACAACCGACCCATTTGACAACCTGTTCGATGTCTTCCCATTCATAAGGAGGCAGAAGCACACCAACATGTGAACGACATGTTGTGGACAGGCATAATAGAGCCATCAGCATCCCCCTGGGCCAGTCCCATCGTACTAGCAGGCAAGAAGGATGGATCTTTGCGGTTTTGTATAGACTACTGCTGCATTAATGATCTTAGCATCAAAGACGCCTATCCACTTACTCAGATAGATCAGGCCTTAGATTCCTTGTCCGGAGATAAGTGGTTTTGTACACTTAATTTAGCTAGTGGGTACTGGCAAGTAGCCATGGATGAGGCTGACAGGGAAAAACCGCGTTTGTGTGCAGAGACAGTCTTTTCCAGTTCTGCAAGATGGCCTATGGTTTGGGCAACGCCCCTGGGACATTCGAGCATCTCATTGAGCAGGTATTAACTACCCTGCACTGGGATATCTCTCTCTGTTACAGCGATGACGTAATCGTCTTTGGCTCCTCGTTTGAGCAGACTTTGTCCAACCTGGACAAAGTTCTAATGCATTTTCATACGGCAAACCTAAAGCTCAAACTAAAAAAATGTCATCTTTTTAGAAAAAGCATAGAGTTTCTGGGACGCGACATATCTGGCGATTCATCAAGTATTAAAAACACTTTCTGTACGAGCGCCCATTTACCCTACGTATAGACCATGCCTCACTATGCTGGCTCAGAAACCTAAAAAAATCCGTAGGGCCAGGTAGCGAGGTGGCAAAAATCCCTCCAGGCCTTCAACTTCAATATTGTTCATAGACCCGGCAAGCTGCATGGAAATGCCAATGCCATGAGCAGAATCAGGCTTGAAGATAAACAAGAAGTGGCCACCACCATGACACATGCTACACAGCCATCTCCGATGTTCCCCGAATTGTGGTGCGCAGAGTGGAATTAGGAGACAGCCGCTCAAGAACAAGCAACAGATGCGCAAACATGGAACATATATGCGTGGATCCAGGAGGGGGTACGTCCTCCTAAGGAATCTATTACTCCCACTTTCCACAATGGCAAAATACTACTATCAGCGGTTTGGAGAGTGTCACATAAAAGACAATATTCGCTACATTAATAACCGGATAGTGATCACTGAGCGTTATACTATTCTAGAACAACTACACGATAGCGCTGGACACCTAGCCATTGAGCGAACCACCACATGGATAAAACAGAGGTTCCACTGGATCGGAATATGTGATAGTGTGAAGGCATGGGTTGCCAATGTATCCCATGCCAGCACCATTCCACACCACTACAAGTTAAAATTGTTGGTACACCCTGCGAGCGAGTGGCTATTGATGTGCTCGGACCCTTGAACACGATGGATGATGGGAACAAATGCATCCTCGTATTTCAAGATTATTTTACCAAGTGGGTAGATGCATTCGCTTTGCCGGACCATGAGGCGTCCGCAATAGCGGAGCTTCTGACAAGCAATGTGTTCTGCTGATTTGGTATGCCCTATGAACTACACTCTGACCAAGGAAGTAATTTTGAGAGCTGGCTGATCTCCGAGCTCTGCAAATTGTTTCATATAGTCAAAACACGCACAATGCCATACCACCCGCGCAGTAATGGGATGGTGGAAAGGTTCAACCGCACCTTGGCGGAAATGCTGACAATGTATTCTGCCGGTTTGGAATGTCTTATGAGCTGCACTCCGATCAAGGAAGTAATTTTGAGAGCCGGCTCATATCACAGCTCTGCAAATTGTTTCATATCGTCAAAACAAGGACAACTCCAAACCATCCCCGTAGTGATGGGATGGCAGAGAGATTCAATGGAACTCTTGTGGAGATGCTTACAAAAGAAACATCCCTTGATTGTCAAGATTGGGATTTACGTCTCCCATATGTGCTCATGGCATACCGCACCTCAGTACCTTCCAGCACGGGTTATACCCCTGCTCAGTTAATGTTAGGATGTAAATTAGCCTTAACCCTGGATCTGGCCATGCCCAGGATTCCGGGAGAGAAAAATTCACCATCTCTCTATGTAGAGCGCATGCGGCAACAGATAGAACAGACCCATGAGCTGGTGAGAGCAACATTATCCACTGCACACCGGCATCCGAAAATGTGGCACGATCAGCGAGAGCATGGAGATCCATATGAGCCCGGAAAAATGGTTTGGGCTCACAATTCGCGATGGTCTGCAAATGTGCCGAGTAAACTGAGTTACCAGTGGAAAGGCTCCTCTGTGCAAGTAGATAAGAAGTCGAATGTGACTTACCGTATCCACGGCTTGGATGGCCTGACCTCAGTCATCCACTTTGATCGACTTAAAACCTTGTGTCAGTGATGACCCAGTGCCAGAGATCGGGCTGGGCGTTCCACGTGACACCGGTATCCAGACAGATGTTCCTCTGAAACAACGATTACCGACGTTAGTTCTGAGCATTGTGGTGCCAGTTCGACCCCTCTCCTACCAAGCTAGGAGTCCAGTGAACGAATGACTAATGCTGAGGATGATGACGAGATTCGTACTCGCCCTCTCCCTTCTCAGTGCGGGTCTACATAATCTGGGAAGTCATATCTGAAAAACTTCTTGTTTGTGCTGTCCAAGGGGAAGGACGGAACAGTTGTTTTGCCGACCTCTTCCCATTCCCACCCACTTCACGCTATTACCCCAATTATAGAGTTACCACAAGCAGAAGCTGAGGCTGCCCCAGGCCATGCTTCTTGTGGGGTGGAACATGTGATAAATAGCGTGGAAGTGAGGAGGCTGGATGAGACATTGGCTTGTTTTGAAGAAAAGGAAAACAATACAACTCGGTGTACCCCTCCACTTCTGAAAATCTCGAGACCACCCCCACTCCAAAGTGCCTGCCATCCTATAGCACCACCAACCCCACTCCAACTCTGGTCTCTCGTCTATGCACCAAGTTCGGACATCATCAGTCCTGTCCATTTCACACTCCACTCGTCGTCTGTTGACTGTTACTCCTCAGATATGAGAGAGTCCGCTGTTACAGAGGAGGTGGCATCCCGCACCACAGTAGCTCCCCACCACCCCACCCGCCCCACCCCACTGGTGGTGGGCAGGGAAGTAGCCTGTTCAGCAGACTCTCGGCTCGAATATTCCCAGTGCTTAAAAATTATGACAGAGTACTAACCGTCGTGTAACGGGAGATGACCCTCTCCACCCAAAGGGTATCCCTGACCACAGCCACCCTACCAAGTCCCCTGTGAGAAGTCTCCAAGACACAGAAAGTCAGGAGCATACAGAACACACTTGCCCGCAGGGCTGGACACGTCAATTCATCATTGCACGAATGCCACACATATCCGGTTGTTTAAAAGAATAACAACGACATTCATCATTATCAACAACATCGTTAGCAAACACCTAGCTTTTATAATCGAAAAAGTTAGAGACACCGTTTTCCGCAACATTCCCTTCCGCATGAATGCGGGAAGCTTATCACTTTCCGCAACCCGACATTTCCCCAATAGCTCCAGACTTGGCATTCCCCAGCTTGGAAACCCGGATATGCCCCATTCGAACTACGCCAGCAACACACAGCAACCCCAACTTCCCTACAACAGATCACCACCCTCATCAATACGAGTCAACATTTTCTTATCCGGTTTTATGGAAAACTGATCATACAGAAAGGAGGAACAACACCGCAGCCATCTACAACGCGCTACAGGGGATTCCCCCAACCCCCCCCCCCCCCACGGAAACGTTGTACGCAAATAACTAAAATATCACACGTCAATCACACAGAATAACAGTCAATATTATTAAGAGAGCAAGATGCCCGCAGTCTGTCATTCATATCAAGTAGGATTTTGCTACCGAATGGAAAATCAATAATGGATTGATTCAAGTTATGCCAGCACCCTTCTTCGTCATCCACGTTCTAAAGTAACTCTGTCCCGTCTTCGGACTCGGCCATTACAGAGCGAAATACATCATGTCCAATAAAGTTGACACCACCCACATGCAGCTGCCTTTCCCCGCTGCCATAAAAACATCACACTTCACAACAGCGCAAGAATCATCCGCAGATAAGCAGCCACGCGTATCAATCAAATTCACCAACATGACAGAGCCACTGACACTCAGGATGACTGTATTCAGAATCTCCATACGATGGTATTGTAATTGTAAAACTGAGGCACGCATTTTCCGAGTTGTACTGTGATAACTAAGTTTGGTCTAGGTAGGGATAAGACTAGTCCTTCCCACAGAGGAGGATGCTTGGCAGTCCACCCACCCGGAAAACACAGTCCAGCTTCGCGGGATCAATAGACTTGATTTCTGCAAGACATGGAGCTGTCTAAACCGGACAATAAATTACAGTCCGCTATGCTGTCCTAATGTTGATTAAGAACATGACTGTTCTACTGCATATACAAATCATTAGTGGGCGGTCTGGTGAAGCAGCATCAAAACTTCGACAGTATAACATTATGGAGAATTTCTACATGTTCCAGTCACTAATCAACATGGGCTGGAATAATTCTACTACAGACAAGAGGCATCGCATGTATAAGATTACGTGCATATACAGGGACGCTGTTCTGAGGTACATAATTTTGAAAACATATATTCCATTTTTCACATCAACTACAAATAATCAGCAGCATCAACACTCCGCCATTACATACAGATTGCCTAAGTTTCCGATCAACCACGTGCTTTCCAAAACAAGAATCACGTGATCAGCACTTCCAGTAAATTGGATCAAAGGCTATAAACAAGAGAACCACCCAATGCATATCTACCACGGCGTAATGGAGGGGGCGAGAGGTGGTGGGTCTGGGCCACGGCCGCTGCTGTTATCACATTCTCCCACACCCCATCGGGCGTTCCAGCCTGAAATTTGACCAGGCGAGTTTATAAGCATCCAATCTGAAAAAACGCTAATTAAAAGGTAGCATAGTCAGTGAGCACGTGAGCAGTTCGTCTGTCATATGATGCTACTTCCATGTCTAGGCAGAGCTGTCTACCTGATGAAGGAGACTGAAACTCACCTGTGTTGAGAGTTGGCGTGGGTTCACTTCTCATTCGGGCCTCACAGCCGGCGCCACTTGTAGCTCGTGGGGGTACACGCTGGTCTGTCATGTTGCTCCACTCCATTGCACTGCATGTACAGGATGCGGTTCTCAGGCTTGCGGATCCCATACCACATCTCTCCGGAAGGTACAAAGACTGGCGTCTAGAGATGGTGGAACGTTCATGTTCCAGTGGGGCCGTGCGACCATTGCCGCCGAGATTGAACTGCACGGTTTCGTCCAAAACTGTTTGTGTCACTGGTATGACGGTCCATTACTAACTTATAAGTCTGGACACGATGATATAATTAAACAGTCACAGTTAATAACTATACAAACAATGCTACTCGTTTGGCAGTAATGAACAAATAATACAGTACATAGAGCTATCTGGTGTTCTTTCTACGTGGTCTCGCCGAAGGTACTACACAGATCTGTAAATCTGCAGAGGTATTCCCACAAGGGAGCATCGCAACGAGGCTACTTGGTAGTTTAATATAAACTAATTAGACCCCTAACAAACACACAAAACATTGTTGTTGCGAGAGGAAAGTGCCTCGCGCGGGCCTCCATCACAGGAAAATGCCTTCAATGCCTTCAATGCCTTCAATGCCAAAGTGGAGGAAAAGAGCTGGCAAAAAGGGCCACTCATTTGTTCGAACAAAAAGCTAAGTGCTGGTCAATCCTAGTGAAGTCACAATTAATGTGATGCACACTGGTTTACGTGAAGACAGGTCAGATGATTTCCGATGAATTCACAGGTCCCCGTCTTTTGTAGGTCCAAAGACGCTGCATTGATAGGTGCAACCTTATTTATGCGGACCTTCTGCTACATTCTAACCTACCATTTGGTTATTAGATACGACTCCAAGCTTTAGTCGCAAGTGGCAAGGATTCCTACCTACCTATCTTTAGACTCATACATCTAACTGGCGAAGATGCCCAGCTTCCCGCAGGTCACCCTACATAGCATCTACCTCAGAAAGACAGCACGCGTACATGTTACAGAGCAATAGCTCCTGAATCATATGACGATCCGGTTACCATCATCCCGTAACCACATATAACATCACTATGACAACTCACAGTTCACAAAAGCAATTTAGAAAGCGCAGTATCATTTATGGTGAGGAGTAAGAGACAGATATCCATCACTAGTGACCTTCCCGTATGGGCGTGGTGGGTTCACCCGGACACTACAACGAGTTGGATGAAGATCTGCATCTCGTCCGTCACCCGTATGTTACGGAATTAACACATTAGGGTTAAGTTCCAGAATGCTCAGAGATGCGCTGCCAGCGGGTGTTGTAATATAATTTCTTTTTGCAGTGCTTCCTACATTGGCGGGGGAATCTAAACTAACTGGTATCCGAAGACACAGGGGGAGGTGTGTGTAAATTGGCACTTTAGTTATCACTACTCGGAAACTCCAATAGTTTTACAGAGTCGGATCCTGCTAACGTATCGATAGGAAGTCCAGGCAATTAGTAAGAGGTGAGGCTGGAGGAGCGTAGAAAGAGACAATAACTCGATATTAATAAGAGGCCCTATGTTAATTTGTCCAATTCTACACAACCCAGCTGGTGCGTGGTGTTACATATCCATTACAGCCAGAAAAGAGGCGTATACTATGTGTCTCTTACGGAGAGATTGTCCCTAACCATTTTAAACCCACCCTATCGAGTTAGAATAGCCAGGTTTAGTCGGTAACAAGTCAGGCTCGAGCAACTGGAGCATGATCAGCGACCTCAGTGTAAAATTGATCCTGGAGGAATATAGTGATACGGATATAATGTTGCTGTATGGTATTACCTAGCGGACTGCATCCTAGAATTTTTATACAGAAACAAAACACAATAACTAGGATGGCTACTTGCCATATACACAACTAACTAATACAGTGCGTCCGATATATCACAAGCCATGGGACCTAATGGTGTTGTTAGTTGAGAGCACACGGAAATAAAGATAATATTTACAGTATGAAATGGAAAGTATAAAAATGTGGTCGGAAAGACCGGGTAGGTACCTGTTAGTCATCAGTACCATGTGCGGAAATAATTAAATGCACAATAGTATAGTTACTTGAGTACCGATTGGTCATCGGTACAGTACGAGTTCATAAATCATGGAAATTGATATGCTACAGTTGAGTAGTGCAAGATGGCATGATCTTGAATGCAGGGAAGATTTCTGCAGGCAGACTGTTGATGCGGCTCACTCTCATGACGGTGAAGAAGAATGGGTAATAAGAATGTCCATTAGATAGTCAGATTAACTGATACATAATTTAAACAGTTGTTGCAAAGTTTCCGTCCGGCGATGGCAGTTTGAAAGCTGCCCATTAACAGGGAGGGCTACAGTTAGGATTAGATATGCATGTACAATAACTGGGTACACAGTGCGGGATACATCGCATAGCTCTTTCGGCGCACCAAGCAGAGTCCCACCAGACTGTGGTCTAAAAGTTAATTAACACACACGACATGCAGCGGGGTAGTTTGATACCACTTTTCAGCGTGGTCGGAAGATCCAGCGAGTTATCCACCAAGAATCACCATCAGCTCCATCTGGGAGCTTCCAAAATTGTATCGCTGAAAAGTCTAAGACTGCTCACCGACGCAGGAGATCTCAATTCCGAAGGGCACCGCTGTGGTGTAGGTACCACAGTCAGTTAGCAGTTATACCGCATCTTGCACTGCGCTGGTCCAGCAGTCTTACTGACTGTGTCGGCTTCCCGGCAATGATGCTCTCGATTCTCGTTTTCTCGTCCCTTTTATACTACTCGTGACGTCAGAGGCAGGACGCTGTAGCCAATCAGAGGGTGAGCAGTAGCCAATCAGCGTGCAGCTAGAAGTTGTGACGTGGCTATCACGTGAACAGCACATTCCCCATTCAGTTAAGGCATACACGCGATTACGACGTCAAAGCAATATTTTGAAGATAATTTAAACGAGACTTTTAATGATAACTCGGCCATTTCCGGTCGGATTTTAACAAAGTAAAAAGATCTGTAATTCTCGTTTCATTCTGGTCCTGTTCGGTACCAAGAACGACGAGAATAGTGCGATTTGAGAAAATCACAATTACCAACTCGGTACACTATAGGCACACACTCTCCCAATCCTGACACGTGTTGCCAGGGAAGCTCTGACGCGCGCGCATGCTTACGGACTAAGCCGTTTTAGCGAAACCCCTCTTATAGGGCTTTATACATGCATACTATTCTACTCAGGGGTGTGTGTTTGGAGCGCATCCGGAGCAGTCATCCTGCACCCATCTTAGCTGGGATGGTCCGTACCCGTTCGGTCGATCCATGCTACATATGCCTCCAACAACTTTCGGCACATTTTCGATAGAAACTATCTCGCAGCAATGCTACGTTGAGTTTCCAAAATCCATCCCATCATTTGACCCATTCAGCATTGTCTAATGTGATGTAAAACATATTGTGATCAGAGAAAGTTACTGGTTTTATGTAAGTTTTGCTCATGTAGCCTTTTAATGAAGGTTCTATATAGATCCTGTCCCACCTGGATGCTTTCTTACCATCGGTTGAAAACCAAGTAAAATCTCCGCCCTCTGGATTTCCAATTCGATATGTATCTAACAAGGTTTTATACTCACAGATATGTTTCACAATATGTTGAGATGTGTCATTATAGTCGGATTTAGAGTTTCGGTCTTTGGCTTCATTTAATAGACAATTAAAGTCCACACACATAATTAGGCTTTCAGGCGTTCTTAGAAATTTGCGGTAATGAGAGGTTTGTGCATAAATGTACATCAAATTTAAACGTGTGTTTAATACTCTAATTTCTACACAGATGAATCGACCCTTTGTATCTGGTGATGAAGATATAATTTCAACATGGTTGAGACAGCGGGGCATGATAATGATGGCCACAGCCACACTATATTGTCTCCTGATAAAGAAAAAACCCTGCCCTTTGGAAATATCTTTGAGCGAGTCATACACTTCAGGATTTTAAACTTGGCTTCTTGTAGAAAAGCAATAGCAACTATCTCATTTTCTAATTTTTCAAGCAAGTGGTGCTGCTTTAATTCAGTGTTTAATCCTCTGCAATTGAGAGTGCAGATAATCATAATTAGGAAAATGATGTTTAAAACCGCCAATCATTAGAGTAACTTAACTTGGTTTGTTTAACTAGTGTCTTAGAATATTTACCTAATTTATTTTCGAATTCAGCGTTTCCTAGTTCTACAACATACAAGTATTCATATTTGGGAATATCAGAATCGTGGCGCAGTAAACGATATTTACTGACTCTCACCGTTACATATGGTACTAATACTTCGCCACCTTCTGATCGGGACATAACCATTTCATCTTTCATCTGTGAACTCTGTGCTTGTCTTGACTCATCTGATTCTGCAACTAACATCGGATCGACATCCATATCATTTGCCTCAATCTCAGATTCCGAGCTTTGTTCATCTATTTGGCCCGTATTGCCACTTTAGTTACATATGGCAGCAGCGTCGTTACCCATATCTTCAAGCTGACTTAAATAAAGTGGGCGTAGCGGAAAATTGACTGATCTCCATCTTCTGAGTCCTGAATTTATCCTGCCCAATTTTAATTCCTCTTTTAGAGAGTAATTCTCTCCATCGATCAATACTTACCATTTCATTACTTATTGATAACAACCACCTTTAAGGTTGTGCTCTAAGACTTTTAGACTTTAACATAAACTCTTACCAGTTCCTGGAACCGGGTATCCGCCCCTCCCCCCACCCCAACAAACGGGTACCCGTTACCACGGACCCTCAACTTTGTTTACATAGCCAAACAAAAGTGACACCATTTTGAATTGAGTAAATTTTCTAAGTTTTACTTGTGTTAATTTGTGTTAATCTGTGCTTTGGATCTTTAAATCGCCTACTAATTGTACTATTATAGAGGACGCATCTGTAATCCATCTCGTAGCTATCATTAAATATATCTAGTTGTAATGGAGACCTGTGGCTATTTCTGTTCGTATCAAATGTTCCTGAAATGTCAGGTATGGTCGCATCTTTCACGCCTTATCGACGATCAAGCAGTATAAATAATTTGTGTGCGTCTTGCCAGGACGGAATTAACAGTTTCTAACACTACTATATAGGCATTTATGGCTTTCATCGTGGATATGTTTGGTCGAGCTAGCCACCCCCTTTTACGTCCATATTATTTCGTTTTCAAAATTCTCTCTTAAGTCATGCACCTCTTCATTAGTCGCTGCGTTTATGATAGTCGCAGTAACGGAATGAACTTTGTGGTCAAGTTTTCTTTTGCGGGTTCCATTCTGTTACTAGACCCGTTGTGTAGAAACTTGATTGGGTGTTTGTGGCACTGCAACTCTATCGTGATTTACAGCAGTTATGGGTTAAATTCGTTTAATTTATCTGCCTTAATGTCTCGTGTCTTTTCTTAGTCAACTTAGCTGGTTTGCTGTCATTCGTTTTAAAGTGAATTTTTGGAAATTATTCTCAAATTTACCATGAATGTTAATGACATGGTTTCTGGTTCCGTTTTTTCTACACCTTTTGTGGATCTTTATGGGTGTGGTTCGGACGTTAACATTCTCTCGCCTACTTTGGCGATTGCTAATAGCGCGTTGACGTGTTTTTGGTGATGGAGGGTTGATTAATTAATTCATTACTCAGTTATTTTGAAAGTTATTTGTCTGCCTTCCGTTCGCCTGCTTATTGTATCCTTATACTTATGACCAAGCCCTCTCCGCCTTCCTGTAGCGAATGTTCATCAAATCTGCTTACAAAGACCATGTCTGTTATAGGTGTGCGAAATGTAATGTTGACGATAGGTGTTTGGTTTATTCAGGGTGGTCTAAAGAATTAATGATCAATTTTTTTAACCAGAAGGATGTAGTCTGACACAGGGTCAGGCAAATCTAAATTAAATCGGGAACCACCTGTTTTGGCCCAGGTTGATGGTTCATGTTCTTCTTCTTCTTCTTCTTCTTCTTCTTCTTCTTCTTCTTCTCCTTCTTTTCGATCGCTGGTATCACATTTGGAGAGCCGTTTTCAAGATGAAATCTGTGGTTTTCTGCAGTTCTTCCACAGGCCCATACATTTTTTCAAGAAAATAGGTTGACAAAGACCAGATCTCTTCTCTCAGCAGCTGATACGTACTGCAACATTGAAGTATGTGCTCTGTGGTCTGTTCTGCTTCTCCACAAGGACAAGCGGGCGATGTCGTAAGGTGGAACCGCCTGTACATGTGTTGGTTTAGTCTGTTGCGTCCAGTTCTGAGACGAAAAATGGTCACTTGCTCTGGCCTCGAGAGATGATGGTAGGCATCTTCTGATTGAGGTGTTCTATAGAGTGACTTGATGATAGTCTTGATCTCTGTATGGGTAACCATTTTTTCTGTCTGATTCTCTTCTGCACCCACCTTTGCCATCTTGTCTGCTTCCTCATTTCCTTGGACTCCACAGTGTGAGGGGATCCACTGCAATGCTATCCGAAAGCATTTGATGGTTTGTAGTGCTTCTTCAAGTTGTGGCAGCTTACCTTTGGTGATAGCCTCAAGGACGGAGCGGGCATCAGATAAAAAGACAATCTGTGCACTAGGGTCTGCTGTTCTGCTGATGGTATTAGCTGCATGAATCAGTGCTTCAACTTCAGCTCTGTAGTTTGTGCAGTGTTTGCCTGTCAGTATTGCAGCTGATTCATGTTGTCCGTTTGGATACTGTATGTGCAGTCCAGCACCTCATGTTCATGTTCTCATTTGGAGGAAGAGGTGTCGACACCCCCAGCATGGTTTGGGCCTGCTATGCAATGGTGTCGACGCTTATCCCAAAGACTGGTGTATAGTCTCTTCCCGTATCTTGGATGGACCCTGTCCTTGGACAGGGTCCTGGACTGGCTCTCGGATGTGCCACCTCGTATGATCCCCTGGCAGTCCCTTTGGGCTTCGGTCCATCATGACCTGCTGCTCCGCGGTCACCTCTGGGTGGTCCAGTAGCAATTGCTGGTTGGTCCAGGATGGGAGCCGTTTGCCATGATGGCTCCAGTGCTTCCTTATCCAGCGATGACTCTTCATGGTCGGAGAATGAGGAAGCCATAGAGGACAGATTGTTGCATCCCGAGACACCGCGGAAGGAGTGTATGGAGGTTGCTTCATTCCTGGTCAGAACCGGCCTCCACCTGTCTGGCTTGGCGCAAGCCATGACAGGTACTCCCCCCATGGTGAAGGCTGCACTCATACTGAGCATCTGTCCTGCAACTTGGCAACTGAAACAGCCGTGGGTGGGTCTGGCCAGCCATGGTACATGCCTATCACGCCTGAGCCAGCGGTTAGACACAGGGTGCCAATGGCGTCCGAGTCCGGCCATGGGTCTGGAACCGTCATGGGTCAGCACAGTTTTCCATGCGGGCCGTCACCGTGTACTGTATTAATTCATGAGGTGGTGGCGGAACCATACGATACCAGTGCGTATGGTTTTACAACAGTGGCTCCTTGCCGGGAGGCTACTGCTGGTAGGTCTGTAAATACATCTATGGGTTATGTTTTTACAGGCGTGTCCACCTCATAGATGGACTGGGTAGATAGATGCCTTGTCTTGGCTAGACATGGTTGACCCGTCTGTGGCAGCGACCACCTTCGAAGTGGACACTCGCCGTCCAATGGCAGCAACCATACAGACGGGAGTCTTGCCCACGACAGAGCATTGGCCTGGACCCGAAGTTTAGAGAGTTACTGGATGCTATATATGCTAGCAACTGTCAGCTAAAAGCCAACATCCTGCAGCCTCTAGGCAGGTGCGGGCAAGATGCCACAACCCAACGGTGGAATACGACAGCTACGGCTCAATCCTCATCATCATGGAGGATAATCGGCGGGTGCTTGGTGTGCCAAGCGCTGTGGTGGTTGGTCATGCTCAGGTGCTTTGGATAGGAGCCAGGCCTCTGCAGAGAAAGTCCTGTCCTAATGTGGTGATGGTGTGAGGGCTGCTATGAATGCAGTTAACCAGTTTTATCGTTTGGTTCAGTTGGTATGGACTGAGGTGGGGTGGGCTGCCCGATGCCGCCAGCGGCAGCATCGTGTGTCCATGATGGCCTTGTGCTGTCAATGAATGTACTTGCCCGGGTGCAAGCAAGAGTGACCAAGTCATGAAGGCAGATGGCCATTGACCATATACGTCTGGCAGCAGCCATCAGGGACAGGTTACTTGGGACCCCCCCCCCCCCCTGAACGGACCCAGTGTCTTTCGTGGCCATGTGCAGGCCATCTTAGTTGACTCGGCCAACACTGCACAAAACCGACAGGCAGTGACCATGCAGCTAGAGCTAGTGCGCCAAGCGCACACACTAGGGGCTGCAGGCAGCTGCCAGTGGGCCAGTCTTCGAAACTCAAGAAGAAGATCAAGGCGAAAGTTGCACCTTCTAATGTGAGCGCTGGGCCTTCCAAGCCGCCTACGGCCAAGAAAACTAAGAAGGCCCCTCCATGGTCCTAGTGGCGGGCCTAAAATCCTTAGAGGCGGGAAGAGTAAGGGGAAGCTTCCAAGGGCGGAAAGAAACTCCACCCTATGCCAAATCTGATTGGTCGGCATATCAGGATCGGCATATGGTGGAGTCAGAGAACTTGGACACGGGGATGCCTGGTTCATAATTTGGTCGCTAGGACCAGGCATTGTTGCCAACGACACTGTCGGTTGGTGTACGACAACCAGTTGGCAGAACTATCTGCTGATTGCACGTTGTGCTGCTGACAGTTGGGTGTGGTCGGAGATACTCGACTCGGTGTATATACCTACCTACCTAGCATTATGGGGCGAGAGCAATAAAACCACATCATCCGTCCTATCTAAGTAATCTCTAGCATGAGAATCAAATAAATTCACACCTCATAAGCATAGATAATCAGAAATTGTTTCTGACACACTCTGATTATCTTAGATTAGCCCGTGGCATTCATGTGGAATGTAAACATAACATCGGCCTGCACAATTTTGATACCTTATATCAGTATGGGCACTTGTACAATATTATGTTGCCTTGAGCGTGACAAGATTTTCTCATGCTATTGTGGCTGCTACTGGAACAAAACTATTCTTCCATTCATACACAGACCACCATCTGGTGTATTTTCGTACTTGCAAAAGTACCCACATCATCTATTATGGCGAGGACCACATAGCTTCACAACAATGTAATATTTAAGTATCGAACTGGCAAATTTGGAATTTCGATGTAAATATACTGGAACAAGGAGGGATATGAGGATGTCCCCTCCACCCCTCCACACCCACCCCCAAATGAAGTTGGGATAACTAGGATCACAGTCACCGAAAATAATTAGTAAATTTGTTATGCAGGAAATTGTTGAAAAAACCTTTGTTCCTGACCGTCATCCCAGCACCAGAACCTTGATGTGTATGCTCGTGCCGGCCTCACTGTTGAACAGTACTGGCCAGCAGGTCACATGAGAAAGGTTAGGTAGCTGTGTTACACTGTACAGATAAGAAAATATGCATTTAAACGTGCTACCTTTTAAGAATAACGACGAACTTTCCCACACACATGTACTTCATCAGGGTCATACACATCCGGTTTCCAAATGGACTGTGGGGCAATATTTCCCATGACGCAACATACAGCGATGTTAGAGGAGCTGCGCATTAGTGAACCAAGTATATCGACCTTTCTCCATTCCTTTCCGTCATGCAGTGAGATGTCTTTGGCTCTGACTTCCTCTGTCACTGATAGGTGTACATGGGTTCACTCAGTCTTGGCCTCGTCCATAAAGAGATTCACATTCTTGAGTTGTTTTGTAACAGTATGGCTTCTCCCTTATGGAGCGACTTCTTTTCCATCATGTGTGGATCTGTGTTGTCTGTTGTCTGCGTACTCCATCTCTAGTGTGAGGCCCAGTCCTGATACTGGTGGGTATGGCCTTGTGGAATGCTCTCGTACAGATGAGAGGGCTACAGTAAGGTAACAAGCAAGCGGTGCCAGAGAGAGAGAGAGAGAGAGAGAGAGAGAGAGAGAGAGAGAGAGAGAGAGAGAGAGAGAGAGAGAGAGAGAGAGAGAGAGAGAGATAGAGAGAGAGAGAGAGAGAGAGAGAGAGAGAGAGAGAGAGAGAGAGAGAGAGAGAGAGAGAGAGAGAGAGAGAGAGAGAGGTCTAGAACGTTGCAGACCCCACACTTTAAGCTTGGTATTAGCCAATAGCAGTCTGACTAGGCGCAGCTCGTCATTACTGTCAGTTCGATACAGTACGTCCAGTATCGTTGATCAGTTTATGGTGGCAAAAGCCTGACATGTCGATGTGCATCTTGTCAAAGTCCCAGAGTCTGGACATACCTATACTGAGTCACTGACACAAGCATTCGCAGCTCCATCCTCGTTTGAGGTCGCTGATGGACCAAGATATGTCTTGGGTTTGGGTATTGGGTCTGGGCAGAACGATAAGGGTACCTTGGCCAACAGCATCGATGGGGAGGTATTGCA
>JAVVLW010004987.1:0-38401 GCA_034401795.1 Chaetoderma sp. LZ-2023a
ATTTGTTGGTATATCAGCTAATGTGTGATGCAGTTATGCGTCATTTTGTTTGTGTATCAGCTAATGTGTGGTGAAGTTATGCGTCATTTTGTTTGTATATCAGCTAATGTCTGATGTAGTTATGCGTCATTTTGTTTGTAGATCAGCTAATGTGTGATGTAGTTATGCGTCATTTTGTTTGTATATCAGGTAATGTGTGATGTAGTTATGCGTCATTTTGTTTGTACATCAGCTAATGTGTGATGTAGTTATGCGTCATTTTGTTTGTATATCAGCTAATGTGTGATGTAGTTATGCGTCATTTTGTTTGTACATCAGTTAATGCATGATGTAGTTATACGTCATTTTGTTTGCACATCAGCTAATGTGTGATGTATTCATGCGTCATTTTGTTTGTACATCAGCTAATGTGTGATGTAGTCATGCGTCATTTTGTTTGTACATCAGCTAATGTGTGATGTAGTTATGCGTCATTTTGTTTGCACATCAGCTAATGTGTGATGAAGTTATGCATCATTTTGTTTGTATATCAGCTAATGTGTGATGTAGTTATGAATCATTTTGTTTGTACATCAGCTAATGTGTGATGTGGTTATGTGACATTTTGTGTGTACATCAGCTAAAGTGTGATGTAGTTATGTGTCATTTTGTTTGTGTATCAACTAATGTGTGATGTAGTTATGCGTCATTTTGTTTGAACATCAGCTAATGTGTGATGTAGTTATGCATCATTTTGTTTGTACATCAGCTAATGTGTGATGTAGTTATGTGTCATTTTGTTTGTATATCAACTAATGTGTGATGTAGTTATGCGTCATTTTGTTTCAATATCAGCTAATGGGTGCTGTATGAATGCGTCATTTTCTTTGAACATCAGCTAATGTGTGATGTAGTTATGCGTCATTTTGTTTGAACATCAGCTAATGTGTGATGTAGTTATGCATCATTTTGTTTGTGCATCAGCTAATGTGTGATGAATTATGCATCTTTTTGTTTGTATACCAGCTAATGTGTAATGTAGTTATGCGTCATTTTGTTTGTACATCAGCTAATGTGAGATGAAGTTATGTGTCATTTTGTTTGTATATCAGCTAATGTGTAATGCAGTTAAGCGTCATTTTGTATGTGTATCAGCTAATGTGTGATGTAGTTATGCGTCGTTATGTTTGTATATCAGTTAATGTGTGATGTAGTTATGCGTCATTTTGTTTGTACATCAGCTAATGTGTGATGTAGTTATGCGTCATTTTGTTTGTACATCAGCTAATGTGTGATGTAGTTATGCCTCATTTTGTTTGTACATCAGCTAATGTGTAATGTGGCTATGTGTCATTTTGGTTGTACATCAGCTAAAGGGTGATGTATTTAACTGTCATTTTGTTTGTATATCAACTAATGTGTGATGTAGTTATGCGTCCTTTTGTTTGCACATCAGCTAATGTGTGATGTAGTCATGTGTCATTTTGTTTGTACATCAGCTAATGTGTGATGTAGTCATGCGTCATTGTGTTTGTACATCAGCTAATGTGTGATGTAGTTATGCCTCATTTTGTTTGCACATCAGCTAATGTGTGATGAAGTTATGCATCATTTTGTTTGTATATCAGCTAATGTGTGATGTAGTTATGAATCATTTTGTTTGTACCTCAGCTAATGTGTGGTGTGGTTATGTGTCATTTTGTGTGTACATCAGCTAAAGTGTGATGTAGTTAAGTGTCATTTTGTTTGTATATCAACTAATGTGTGATGTAGTTATGCGTCATTTTGTTTGAACATCAGCTAATGTGTGATGTAGTTATGCATCATTTTGTTTGTACATCAGCTAATGTGTGATGTAGTTATGTGTCATTTTGTTTGTATATCAACTAATGTGTGATGTAGTTATGCGTCATTTTGTTTCAATATCAGCTAATGGGTGCTGTATGAATGCGTCATTTTGTTTGAACATCAGCGAATGTGTGATGTAGTTATGCGTCATTTTTTTAACATCAGCTAATGTGTGATGTAGTTATGCATCATTTTGTTTGTGCATCAGCTAATGTGTGATGAATTATGCATCATTTTGTTTGTATACCAGCTAATGTGTAATGTAGTTATGCGTCATTTTGTTTGTACATCAGCTAATGTGAGATGAAGTTATGTGTCATTTTGTTTGTATATCAGCTAATGTGTAATGCAGTTAAGCGTCATTTTGTTTGTGTATCAGCTAATGTGTGATGTAGTTATGCGTCGTTGTGTTTGTATATCAGTTAATGTGTGATTTAGTTATGTGTCATTTTGTTTGTACATCAGCTACTGTGTGATGTAGTTATGCGTCATTTTGTTTGTACATCAGCTAATGTGTGATGTAGTCATGTGTCATTTTCTTTGTACATCAGCTAATGTGTGATGTAGTCATGCGTCATTGTGTTTGTACATTAGCTAATGTGTGATGTAGTTATGCCTCATTTTGTTTGCACATCAGCTAATGTGTGATGAAGTTATGCATCATTTTGTTTGTATATCAGCTAATGTGTGATGTAGTTATGAATCATTTTGTTTGTACATCAGCTAATGTGTGGTGTGGTTATGTGTCATTTTGTGTGTACATCAGCTAAAGTGTGATGTAGTTAATTCTCATTTTGTTTGTATATCAACTAATGTGTGATGTAGTTATGCGTCATTTTGTTTGAACATCAGCTAATGTGTGATGTAGTTATGCATCATTTTGTTTGTACATCAGCTAATGTGTGATGAATTATGCATCATTTTGTTTGTATACCAGCTAATGTGTAATGTAGTTATGCGTCATTTTGTTTGTACATCAGCTAATGTGAGAGGAAGTTATGTGTCATTTTGTTTGTATATCAGCTAATGTGTAATGCAGTTAAGCGTCATTTTGTTTGTGTATCAGCTAAGGTGTGATGTAGTTATGCGTCGTTGTGTTTGTATATCAGTAAATGTGTGATTTAGTTATGCGTCATTTTGTTTGTAAATCAGCTAATGTGTGATGTAGTTATGCGTCATTTTGTTTGTACATCAGCTAATGCGTGATGTAGTTATGCGTCATTTTGTTTGCACATCAGCTAATGTGTGATGTAGTCATGTGTCATTTTGTTTGTACATCAGCTAATGTGTGATGTAGTTATGAATCATTGTGTTTGTACATCAGCTAATGTGTAAGGTGGTTATGTGTCATTTTGGTTCTACATCAGCTAAAGGGTGATGTAGTTAACTGTCATTTTGTTTGTACATCAGTTAATGCATGATGTAGTTATGCGTCATTTTGTTTGCCCATCAGCTAATGTGTGATGTATTCATGTGTCATTTTGTGTGTACATCAGGTAATGTGTGATGTAGTCATGCGTCATTTTGATTGTACATCAGCTAATGTGTGATGTAGTTATGCGTCATTTTGTTTGCACATCAGCTAATGTGTGATGAAGTTATGCATCATTTTGTTTGTATATCAGCTAATGTGTGATGTAGTTATGAATCATTTTGTTTGTACATCAGGTAATGTGTGATGTGGTTATGTGACATTTTGTGTGTACATCAGCTAAAGTGTGATGTAGTTATGTGTCATTTTGTTTGTGTATCAACTAATGTGTGATGTAGTTATGCGTCATTTTGTTTGAACATCAGCTAATGTGTGATGTAGTTATGCATCATTTTGTGTGTACATCAGCTAATGTGTGATGTAGTTATGTGTCATTTTGTTTGTATATCAACTAATGTGTGATGTAGTTATGCGTCATTTTGTTTCAATATCAGCTAATGGGTGCTGTATGAATGCGTCATTTTGTTTGAACATCAGCTAATGTGTGATGTAGTTATGCGTCATTTTTTTAACATCAGCTAATGTGTGATGTAGTTATGCATCATTTTGTTTGTGCATCAGCTAATGTGTGATGAATTATGCATCTTTTTGTTTGTATACCAGCTAATGTGTAATGTAGTTATGAGTCATTTTGTTTGTGTATCAGCTAATGTGTGATGTAGTTATGCGTCGTTGTGTTTGTATATCAGTTAATGTGTGATTTAGTTATGCGTCATTTTGTTTGTACATCAGCTACTGTGTGATGTAGTTATGCGTCATTTTGTTTGTACATCAGCTAATGTGTGATGTAGTCATGTGTCATTTTCTTTGTACATCAGCTAATGTGTGATGTAGTCATGCGTCATTGTGTTTGTACATTAGCTAATGTGTGATGTAGTTATGCCTCATTTTGTTTGCACATCAGCTAATGTGTGATGAAGTTATGCATCATTTTGTTTGTATATCAGCTAATGTGTGATGTAGTTATGAATCATTTTGTTTGTACATCAGCTAATGTGTGGTGTGGTTATGTGTCATTTTGTGTGTACATCAGCTAAAGTGTGATGTAGTTAATTGTCATTTTGTTTGTATATCAACTAATGTGTGATGTAGTTATGCGTCATTTTGTTTGAACATCAGCTAATGTGTGATGTAGTTATGCATCATTTTGTTTGTACATCAGCTAATGTGTGATGAATTATGCATCATTTTGTTTGTATACCAGCTAATGTGTAATGTAGTTATGCGTCATTTTGTTTGTACATCAGCTAATGTGAGAGGAAGTTATGTGTCATTTTGTTTGTATATCAGCTAATGTGTAATGCAGTTAAGCGTCATTTTGTTTGTGTATCAGCTAAGGTGTGATGTAGTTATGCGTCGTTGTGTTTGTATATCAGTAAATGTGTTATTTAGTTATGCGTCATTTTGTTTGTAAATCAGCTAATGTGTGATGTAGTTATGCGTCATTTTGTTTGTACATCAGCTAATGCGTGATGTAGTTATGCGTCATTTTGTTTGCACATCAGCTAATGTGTGATGTAGTCATGTGTCATTTTGTTTGTACATCAGCTAATGTGTGATGTAGTTATGAATCATTGTGTTTGTACATCAGCTAATGTGTAAGGTGGTTATGTGTCATTTTGGTTCTACATCAGCTAAAGGGTGATGTAGTTAACTGTCATTTTGTTTGTACATCAGTTAATGCATGATGTAGTTATGCGTCATTTTGTTTGCCCATCAGCTAATGTGTGATGTATTCATGTGTCATTTTGTGTGTACATCAGGTAATGTGTGATGTAGTCATGCGTCATTTTGTTTGTACATCAGCTAATGTGTGATGTAGTTATGCGTCATTTTGTTTGCACATCAGCTAATGTGTGATGAAGTTATGCATCATTTTGTTTGTATATCAGCTAATGTGTGATGTAGTTATGAATCATTTTGTTTGTACATCAGGTAATGTGTGATGTGGTTATGTGACATTTTGTGTGTACACCAGCTAAAGTGTGATGTAGTTATGTGTCATTTTGTTTGTGTATCAACTAATGTGTGATGTAGTTATGCGTCATTTTGTTTGAACATCAGCTAATGTGTGATGTAGTTATGCATCATTTTGTTTGTACATCAGCTAATGTGTGATGTAGTTATGTGTCATTTTGTTTGTATATCAACTAATGTGTGATGTAGTTATGCGTCATTTTGTTTCAATATCAGCTAATGGGTGCTGTATGAATGCGTCATTTTGTTTGAACATCAGCTAATGTGTGATGTAGTTATGCGTCATTTTTTTAACATCAGCTAATGTGTGATGTAGTTATGCATCATTTTGTTTGTGCATCAGCTAATGTGTGATGAATTATGCATCTTTTTGTTTGTATACCAGCTAATGTGTAATGTAGTTATGCGTCATTTTGTTTGTGTATCAGCTAATGTGTGATGTAGTTATGCGTCGTTGTGTTTGTATATCAGTTAATGTGTGATTTAGTTATGCGTCATTTTGTTTGTACATCAGCTACTGTGTGATGTAGTTATGCGTCATTTTGTTTGTACATCAGCTAATGTGTGATGTAGTCATGTGTCATTTTCTTTGTACATCAGCTAATGTGTGATGTAGTCATGCGTCATTGTGTTTGTACATTAGCTAATGTGTGATGTAGTTATGCCTCATTTTGTTTGCACATCAGCTAATGTGTGATGAAGTTATGCATCATTTTGTTTGTATATCAGCTAATGTGTGATGTAGTTATGAATCATTTTGTTTGTACATCAGCTAATGTGTGGTGTGGTTATGTGTCATTTTGTGTGTACATCAGCTAAAGTGTGATGTAGTTAATTGTCATTTTGTTTGTATATCAACTAATGTGTGATGTAGTTATGCGTCATTTTGTTTGAACATCAGCTAATGTGTGATGTAGTTATGCATCATTTTGTTTGTACATCAGCTAATGTGTGATGAATTATGCATCATTTTGTTTGTATACCAGCTAATGTGTAATGTAGTTATGCGTCATTTTGTTTGTACATCAGCTAATGTGAGAGGAAGTTATGTGTCATTTTGTTTGTATATCAGCTAATGTGTAATGCAGTTAAGCGTCATTTTGTTTGTGTATCAGCTAAGGTGTGATGTAGTTATGCGTCGTTGTGTTTGTATATCAGTAAATGTGTTATTTAGTTATGCGTCATTTTGTTTGTAAATCAGCTAATGTGTGATGTAGTTATGCGTCATTTTGTTTGTACATCAGCTAATGCGTGATGTAGTTATGCGTCATTTTGTTTGCACATCAGCTAATGTGTGATGTAGTCATGTGTCATTTTGTTTGTACATCAGCTAATGTGTGATGTAGTTATGAATCATTGTGTTTGTACATCAGCTAATGTGTAAGGTGGTTATGTGTCATTTTGGTTCTACATCAGCTAAAGGGTGATGTAGTTAACTGTCATTTTGTTTGTACATCAGTTAATGCATGATGTAGTTATGCGTCATTTTGTTTGCCCATCAGCTAATGTGTGATGTATTCATGTGTCATTTTGTGTGTACATCAGGTAATGTGTGATGTAGTCATGCGTCATTTTGTTTGTACATCAGCTAATGTGTGATGTAGTTATGCGTCATTTTGTTTGCACATCAGCTAATGTGTGATGAAGTTATGCATCATTTTGTTTGTATATCAGCTAATGTGTGATGTAGTTATGAATCATTTTGTTTGTACATCAGGTAATGTGTGATGTGGTTATGTGACATTTTGTGTGTACACCAGCTAAAGTGTGATGTAGTTATGTGTCATTTTGTTTGTGTATCAACTAATGTGTGATGTAGTTATGCGTCATTTTGTTTGAACATCAGCTAATGTGTGATGTAGTTATGCATCATTTTGTTTGTACATCAGCTAATGTGTGATGTAGTTATGTGTCATTTTGTTTGTATATCAACTAATGTGTGATGTAGTTATGCGTCATTTTGTTTCAATATCAGCTAATGGGTGCTGTATGAATGCGTCATTTTGTTTGAACATCAGCTAATGTGTGATGTAGTTATGCGTCATTTTTTTAACATCAGCTAATGTGTGATGTAGTTATGCATCATTTTGTTTGTGCATCAGCTAATGTGTGATGAATTATGCATCTTTTTGTTTGTATACCAGCTAATGTGTAATGTAGTTATGCGTCATTTTGTTTGTACATCATCTAATGTGTGATGTAGTCATGTGTCATTTTGTTTGTACATCAGCTAATGTGTGATGTAGTCATGCGTCATTTTGTTTGTACATCAGCAAATGTGTGATGTAGTTATGCGTCATTTTGTTTGCACATCAGCTAATGTGTGATGAAGTTATGCATCATTTTGTTTGTATATCAGCTAATGTGTGATGTAGTTATGAATCATTGTGTTTGTACATCAGCTAATGTGTGATGTAGTTATTAATCATTTTGTTTGTACATCAGCTAATGTGTGGTGTGGTTATGTGTCATTTTGTGTGTACATCAGCTAAAGGGTGATGTAGTTAAGTGTCATTTTGTTTGTATATCAACTAATGTGTGATGTAGTTATGCGTCATTTTGTTTGAACATCAGCTAATGTGTGATGTAGTTATGCATCATTTTGTTTGTATATCAACTAATGTGTGATGTAGTTATGCGTCATTTTGTTTGAACATTAGCTAATGTGTGATGTAGTTATGTGTCATTTTGTTTGTATATCAACTAATGTGTGATGTAGTTATGCGTCATTTTGTTTCAATATCAGCTAATAGGTGATGTATGAATGCGTCATTTTGTTTGAACATCAGCGAATGTGTGATGTAGTTATGCGTCATTTTTTTAACATCAGCTAATGTGTGATGTAGTTATGCGTCATTTTGTTTGTACATCAGCTAATGTGAGATGAAGTTATGTATCATTTTGTTTGTATATCAGCTAATGTGTAATGCAGTTAAGCGTCATTTTGTTTGTGTATCAGCTAATGTGTGATGTAGTTATGCGTCGTTGTGTTTGTATATCAGGTAATGTGTGATTTAGTTATGCGTCATTTTGTTTGTACATCAGCTAATGTGTGATGTAGTTATGCGTCATTTTGTTTGTACATCAGCTAATGCGTGATGTAGTTATGCGTCATTTTGTTTGCACATCAGCTAATGTGTGATGTAGTCATGTGTCATTTTGTTTGCACATCAGCTAATGTGTGATGTAGTCATGTGTCATTTTCTTTGTACATCAGCTAATGTGTGGTGTAGTCATGCGTCATTGTGTTTGTACATTAGCTAATGTGTGATGTAGTTATGCCTCATTTTGTTTGCACATCAGCTAATGTGTGATGAAGTTATGCATCATTTTGTTTGTATATCAGCTAATGTGTGATGTAGTTATGAATCATTTTGTTTGTACATTAGCTAATGTGTGGTGTGGTTATGTGTCATTTTGTGTGTACATCACCTAAAGTGTGATGTAGTTAGGTGTCATTTTGTTTGTATATCAACTAATGTGTGATGTAGTTATGCGTCATTTTGTTTGAACATCAGCTAATGTGTGATGTAGTTATGCATCATTTTGTTTGTACATCAGCATGTGTGATGTAGTTATGTGTCATTTTGTTTGTATATCAAGTAATGTGTGATGTAGTTATGCGTCATTTTGTTTCAATATCAGCTAATGGGTGCTGTATGAATGCGTCATTTTGTTTGAACATCAGCTAATGTGTGATGTAGTTATGCGTCATTTTTTAACATCAGCTAATGTGTAATGTAGTTATGCGTCATTTTGTTGGTACATCAGCTAATGTGAGATGAAGTTATGTGTCATTTTGTTTGTATATCAGCTAATGTGTGATGCAGTTAAGCGTCATTTTGTTTGTGTATCAGTTAATGTGTGATTTAGTTATGCGTCATTTTGTTTGTACATCAGCTAATGTGTGGTGTGGTTATGTGTCATTTTGTGTGTACATCAGCTAAAGTGTGATGTAGTTAATTGTCATTTTGTTTGTATATCAACTAATGTGTGATGTAGTTATGCGTCATTTTGTTTGAACATCAGCTAATGTGTGATGTAGTTATGCATCATTTTGTTTGTACATCAGCTAATGTGTGATGAATTATGCATCATTTTGTTTGTATACCAGCTAATGTGTAATGTAGTTATGCGTCATTTTGTTTGTACATCAGCTATTGTGAGAGGAAGTTATGTGTCATTTTGTTTGTATATCAGCTAATGTGTAATGCAGTTAAGCGTCATTTTGTTTGTGTATCAGCTAAGGTGTGATGTAGTTATGCGTCGTTGTGTTTGTATATCAGTAAATGTGTTATTTAGTTATGCGTCATTTTGTTTGTAAATCAGCTAATGTGTGATGTAGTTATGCGTCATTTTGTTTGTACATCAGCTAATGCGTGATGTAGTTATGCGTCATTTTGTTTGCACATCAGCTAATGTGTGATGTAGTCATGTGTCATTTTGTTTGTACATCAGCTAATGTGTGATGTAGTTATGAATCATTGTGTTTGTACATCAGCTAATGTGTAAGGTGGTTATGTGTCATTTTTGGTTCTACATCAGCTAAAGGGTGATGTAGTTAACTGTCATTTTGTTTGTACATCAGTTAATGCATGATGTAGTTATGCGTCATTTTGTTTGCCCATCAGCTAATGTGTGATGTATTCATGTGTCATTTTGTGTGTACATCAGGTAATGTGTGATGTAGTCATGCGTCATTTTGTTTGTACATCAGCTAATGTGTGATGTAGTTATGCGTCATTTTGTTTGCACATCAGCTAATGTGTGATGAAGTTATGCATCATTTTGTTTGTATATCAGCTAATGTGTGATGTAGTTATGAATCATTTTGTTTGTACATCAGGTAATGTGTGATGTGGTTATGTGACATTTTGTGTGTACACCAGCTAAAGTGTGATGTAGTTATGTGTCATTTTGTTTGTGTATCAACTAATGTGTGATGTAGTTATGCGTCATTTTGTTTGAACATCAGCTAATGTGTGATGTAGTTATGCATCATTTTGTTTGTACATCAGCTAATGTGTGATGTAGTTATGTGTCATTTTGTTTGTATATCAACTAATGTGTGATGTAGTTATGCGTCATTTTGTTTCAATATCAGCTAATGGGTGCTGTATGAATGCGTCATTTTGTTTGAACATCAGCTAATGTGTGATGTAGTTATGCGTCATTTTTTTAACATCAGCTAATGTGTGATGTAGTTATGCATCATTTTGTTTGTGCATCAGCTAATGTGTGATGAATTATGCATCTTTTTGTTTGTATACCAGCTAATGTGTAATGTAGTTATGCGTCATTTTGTTTGTACATCATCTAATGTGTGATGTAGTCATGTGTCATTTTGTTTGTACATCAGCTAATGTGTGATGTAGTCATGCGTCATTTTGTTTGTACATCAGCAAATGTGTGATGTAGTTATGCGTCATTTTGTTTGCACATCAGCTAATGTGTGATGAAGTTATGCATCATTTTGTTTGTATATCAGCTAATGTGTGATGTAGTTATGAATCATTGTGTTTGTACATCAGCTAATGTGTGATGTAGTTATTAATCATTTTGTTTGTACATCAGCTAATGTGTGGTGTGGTTATGTGTCATTTTGTGTGTACATCAGCTAAAGGGTGATGTAGTTAAGTGTCATTTTGTTTGTATATCAACTAATGTGTGATGTAGTTATGCGTCATTTTGTTTGAACATCAGCTAATGTGTGATGTAGTTATGCATCATTTTGTTTGTATATCAACTAATGTGTGATGTAGTTATGCGTCATTTTGTTTGAACATTAGCTAATGTGTGATGTAGTTATGTGTCATTTTGTTTGTATATCAACTAATGTGTGATGTAGTTATGCGTCATTTTGTTTCAATATCAGCTAATAGGTGATGTATGAATGCGTCATTTTGTTTGAACATCAGCGAATGTGTGATGTAGTTATGCGTCATTTTTTTAACATCAGCTAATGTGTGATGTAGTTATGCGTCATTTTGTTTGTACATCAGCTAATGTGAGATGAAGTTATGTATCATTTTGTTTGTATATCAGCTAATGTGTAATGCAGTTAAGCGTCATTTTGTTTGTGTATCAGCTAATGTGTGATGTAGTTATGCGTCGTTGTGTTTGTATATCAGGTAATGTGTGATTTAGTTATGCGTCATTTTGTTTGTACATCAGCTAATGTGTGATGTAGTTATGCGTCATTTTGTTTGTACATCAGCTAATGCGTGATGTAGTTATGCGTCATTTTGTTTGCACATCAGCTAATGTGTGATGTAGTCATGTGTCATTTTGTTTGCACATCAGCTAATGTGTGATGTAGTCATGTGTCATTTTCTTTGTACATCAGCTAATGTGTGATGTAGTCATGCGTCATTGTGTTTGTACATTAGCTAATGTGTGATGTAGTTATGCCTCATTTTGTTTGCACATCAGCTAATGTGTGATGAAGTTATGCATCATTTTGTTTGTATATCAGCTAATGTGTGGTGTGGTTATGTGTCATTTTGTGTGTACATCACCTAAAGTGTGATGTAGTTAGGTGTCATTTTGTTTGTATATCAACTAATGTGTGATGTAGTTATGCGTCATTTTGTTTGAACACAAGCTAATGTGTGATGTAGTTATGCATCATTTTGTTTGTACATCAGCATGTGTGATGTAGTTATGTGTCATTTTGTTTGTATATCAAGTAATGTGTGATGTAGTTATGCGTCATTTTGTTTCAATATCAGCTAATGGGTGCTGTATGAATGCGTCATTTTGTTTGAACATCAGCTAATGTGTGATGTAGTTATGCGTCATTTTTTAACATCAGCTAATGTGTAATGTAGTTATGCGTCATTTTGTTTGTACATCAGCTAATGTGAGATGAAGTTATGTGTCATTTTGTTTGTATATCAGCTAATGTGTAATGCAGTTAAGCGTCATTTTGTTTGTGTATCAGTTAATGTGTGATTTAGTTATGCGTCATTTTGTTTGTACATCAGCTAATGTGTGGTGTGGTTATGTGTCATTTTGTGTGTACATCAGCTAAAGTGTGATGTAGTTATGTGTCATTTTGTTTGTATATCAACTAATGTGTGATGTAGTTATGCGTCATTTTGTTTGAACATCAGCTAATGTGTGATGTAGTTATGCATCATTTTGTTTGTACATCAGCTAATGTGTGATGTAGTTATGTGTCATTTTGTTTGTATATCAACTAATGTGTGATGTAGTTATGCGTCATTTTGTTTCAATATCAGCTAATAGGTGCTGTATGAATGCGTCATTTTGTTTGAACATCAGCGAATGTGTGATGTAGTTATGCGTCATTTTTTTAACATCAGCTAATGTGTGATGTAGTTATGCGTCATTTAGTTTGTACATCAGCTAATGTGAGATGAAGTTATGTATCATTTTGTTTGTACATCAGCTAATGTGAGATGAAGTTATGTATCATTTTGTTTGTATATCAGCTAATGTGTGATGTAGTTATGCGTCGTTGTGTTTGTATATCAGTTAATGTGTGATTTAGTTATGCGTCATTTTGTTTGTACATCAGCTAATGTGTGATGTAGTTATGCGTCATTTTGTTTGTACATCAGCTAATGTGTGATGTAGTCATGTGTCATTTTCTTTGTACATCAGCTAATGTGTGATGGAGTCATGCGTCATTGTGTTTGTACATTAGCTAATGTGTGATGTAGTTATGCGTCATTGTGTTTGTACATTAGCTAATGTGTGATGAAGTTATTTATCATTTTGTTTGTATATCAGCTAATGTGTGATGTAGTTATGAATCATTTTGTTTGTATATCAGCTAATGTGTGATGTAGTTATGAATCATTTTGTTTGTACATTAGCTAATGTGTGATGTAGTTAAGTGTCATTTTGTTTGTATATCAACTAATGTGTGATGTAGTTATGCGTCATTTTGTTTGAACATCAGCTAATGTGTGATGTACTTATGCATCATTTTGTTTGTACATCAGCATGTGTGATGTAGTTATGTGTCATTTTGTTTGTATATCAACTAATGTGTGATGTAGTTATGCGTCATTTTGTTTCAATATCATCTAATGGGTGCTGTATGAATGCGTCATTTTGTTTGAACATCAGCTAATGTGTGATGTAGTTATGCGTCATTTTTTTGACATCAGCTAATGTGTAATGTAGTTATGCATCATTTTGTTTGTATATCAACTAATGTGTGATGTAGTTATGCGTCATTTTGTTTGAACATTAGCTAATGTGTGATGTAGTTATGTGTCATTTTGTTTGTATATCAACTAATGTGTGATGTAGTTATGCGTCATTTTGTTTCAATATCAGCTAATAGGTGATGTATGAATGCGTCATTTTGTTTGAACATCAGCGAATGTGTGATGTAGTTATGCGTCATTTTTTTAACATCAGCTAATGTGTGATGTAGTTATGCGTCATTTTGTTTGTACATCAGCTAATGTGAGATGAAGTTATGTATCATTTTGTTTGTATATCAGCTAATGTGTAATGCAGTTAAGCGTCATTTTGTTTGTGTATCAGCTAATGTGTGATGTAGTTATGCGTCGTTGTGTTTGTATATCAGGTAATGTGTGATTTAGTTATGCGTCATTTTGTTTGTACATCAGCTAATGTGTGATGTAGTTATGCGTCATTTTGTTTGTACATCAGCTAATGCGTGATGTAGTTATGCGTCATTTTGTTTGCACATCAGCTAATGTGTGATGTAGTCATGTGTCATTTTGTTTGCACATCAGCTAATGTGTGATGTAGTCATGTGTCATTTTCTTTGTACATCAGCTAATGTGTGATGTAGTCAACGGTCATTGTGTTTGTACATTAGCTAATGTGTGATGTAGTTATGCCTCATTTTGTTTGCACATCAGCTAATGTGTGATGAAGTTATGCATCATTTTGTTTGTATATCAGCTAATGTGTGATGTAGTTATGAATCATTTTGTTTGTACATTAGCTAATGTGTGGTGTGGTTATGTGTCATTTTGTGTGTACATCACCTAAAGTGTGATGTAGTTAGGTGTCATTTTGTTTGTATATCAACTAATGTGTGATGTAGTTATGCGTCATTTTGTTTGAACATCAGCTAATGTGTGATGTAGTTATGCATCATTTTGTTTGTACATCAGCATGTGTGATGTAGTTATGTGTCATTTTGTTTGTATATCAAGTAATGTGTGATGTAGTTATGCGTCATTTTGTTTCAATATCAGCTAATGGGTGCTGTATGAATGCGTCATTTTGTTTGAACATCAGCTAATGTGTGATGTAGTTATGCGTCATTTTTTAACATCAGCTAATGTGTAATGTAGTTATGCGTCATTTTGTTTGTACATCAGCTAATGTGAGATGAAGTTATGTGTCATTTTGTTTGTATATCAGCTAATGTGTAATGCAGTTAAGCGTCATTTTGTTTGTGTATCAGTTAATGTGTGATTTAGTTATGCGTCATTTTGTTTGTACATCAGCTAATGTGTGGTGTGGTTTTGTGTCATTTTGTGTGTACATCAGCTAAAGTGTGATGTAGTTATGTGTCATTTTGTTTGTATATCAACTAATGTGTGATGTAGTTATGCGTCATTTTGTTTGAACATCAGCTAATGTGTGATGTAGTTATGCATCATTTTGTTTGTACATCAGCTAATGTGTGATGTAGTTATGTGTCATTTTGTTTGTATATCAACTAATGTGTGATGTAGTTATGCGTCATTTTGTTTCAATATCAGCTAATAGGTGCTGTATGAATGCGTCATTTTGTTTGAACATCAGCGAATGTGTGATGTAGTTATGCGTCATTTTTTTAACATCAGCTAATGTGTGATGTAGTTATGCGTCATTTAGTTTGTACATCAGCTAATGTGAGATGAAGTTATGTATCATTTTGTTTGTACATCAGCTAATGTGAGATGAAGTTATGTATCATTTTGTTTGTATATCAGCTAATGTGTGATGTAGTTATGCGTCGTTGTGTTTGTATATCAGTTAATGTGTGATTTAGTTATGCGTCATTTTGTTTGTACATCAGCTAATGTGTGATGTAGTTATGCGTCATTTTGTTTGTACATCAGCTAATGTGTGATGTAGTCATGTGTCATTTTCTTTGTACATCAGCTAATGTGTGATGGAGTCATGCGTCATTGTGTTTGTACATTAGCTAATGTGTGATGTAGTTATGCGTCATTGTGTTTGTACATTAGCTAATGTGTGATGAAGTTATTTATCATTTTGTTTGTATATCAGCTAATGTGTGATGTAGTTATGAATCATTTTGTTTGTATATCAGCTAATGTGTGATGTAGTTATGAATCATTTTGTTTGTACATTAGCTAATGTGTGATGTAGTTAAGTGTCATTTTGTTTGTATATCAACTAATGTGTGATGTAGTTATGCGTCATTTTGTTTGAACATCAGCTAATGTGTGATGTACTTATGCATCATTTTGTTTGTACATCAGCATGTGTGATGTAGTTATGTGTCATTTTGTTTGTATATCAACTAATGTGTGATGTAGTTATGCGTCATTTTGTTTCAATATCATCTAATGGGTGCTGTATGAATGCGTCATTTTGTTTGAACATCAGCTAATGTGTGATGTAGTTATGCGTCATTTTTTTGACATCAGCTAATGTGTAATGTAGTTATGCGTCATTTTGTTTGTACATCAGCTAATGTGAGATGAAGTTATGTGTCATTTTGTTTGTATATCAGCTAATGTGTAATGCAGTTAAGCGTCATTTTGTTTGTGTATCAGTTAATGTGTGATTTAGTTATGCGTCATATTGTTTGTACATCAGCTAATGTGTGATGTAGTTATGCGTCATTTTGTTTGTACATCAGCTAATGCGTGATGTAGTTATGCGTCATTTTGTTTGCACATCAGGTAATGTGTGATGTAGTCATGTGTCATTGTGTTTGTACATCAGCTAATGTGTGATGTAGTCATGCGTCATTTTGTATGTACATCAGCTAATGTGAGATGTCATTATGCGTCATTTTGTTTGCACATCAGCTAATGTGTGATGAAGTTATGCCTCATTTTGTTTTTATATCAGCTAATGTGTGATGTAGTTATGAATCACTTTGTTTGTACATCAGCTAATGTGTGATGTAGTTAACTGTCATTTTGTTTTTATATCAACTAATGTGTGATGTAGTTATGCATCATTTTGTTTGTACATCAGCTAATGTGTGATGTAGTTATGTGTCATTTTGTTTGTATATCAACTAATGTGTGATGTATTTATGCGTCATTTTGTTTGAACATCAGCTAATGGGTGCTGTAGTAATGCGTCAATTTGTTTGAACATCAGCTAATGTGTGATGTAGTTATGCGTCATTTTGTTTGTGCATCAGCTAATGTGTGATGACTTATGCATCATTTTGTTTGTATATCAGCTGATGTGTAATGTAGTTATGTGTCATTTTGTTTGTATATCAGCTACTCTGTGATGTAGTTATGCGTCATTTTGTTTGTACATCAGCTAATGTGTGATGTAGTTATGCGTCATTTTGTTTGAACAGCAGCTAATGGGTGTTGTAGTAATGCGTCAATTTGTTTGAACACCAGCTAACGTGTGATGTAGTTATGCGTCATTTTGTTTGTACATCAGCTAATGTGAGATGAAGTTATGTGTCATTTTGTTTGTATATCAGCTAATGTGTAATGCAGTTAAGCGTCATTTTGTTTGTGTATCAGCTAATGTGTGATGTAGTTATGCGTCGTTGTGTTTGTATATCAGTTAATTTGTGATTTAGTTATGCGTCATTTTGTTTGTACATCAGCTAATGTGTGATGTAGTTATGCGTCATTTTGTTTGTACATCAGCTAATGCGTGATGTAGTTATGCGTCATTTTGTTTGCACATCAGCTAATGTGTGATGTAGTCATGTGTCATTTTGTTTGTACATCAGCTAATGTGTGATGTAGTATTGAATCATTGTGTTTGTACATCAGCTAATGTGTGATGTAGTTATGAATCATTGTGTTTGTACATCAGCTAATGTGTAAGGTGGTTATGTGTCATTTTGGTTGTACATCTGCTAATGTGTGATGTAGTTATGCCTCATTTTGTTTGCACATCAGCTAATGTGTGATGAAGTTATTCATCATTTTGTTTGTATATCAGCTAATGTGTGATGTAGTTATGAATCATTTTGTTTGTACATTAGCTAATGTGTGGTGTGGTTATGTGTCATTTTGTGTGTACATCAGCTAAAGTGTGATGTAGTTAAGTGTCATTTTGTTTGTATATCAACTAATGTGTGATGTAGTTATGCGTCATTTTGTTTGAACATCAGCTAATGTGTGATGTAGTTATGCATCATTTTGTTTGTACATCAGCATGTGTGATGTAGTTATGTTTCATTTTGTTTGTATATCAACTAATGTGTGATGTAGTTATGCGTCATTTTGTTTCAATTTAAGCTAATGGGTGCTGTATGAATGCGTCATTTTGTTTGAACATCAGCTAATGTGTGATGTAGTTATGCGTCATTTTTTTAACATCAGCTAATGTGTAATGTAGTTATGCGTCATTTTGTTTGTACATCAGCTAATGTGAAATGAAGTTATGTGTCATTTTGTTTGTATATCAGCTAATGTGTAATGCAGTTAAGCGTCATTTTGTTTGTGTATCAGTTAATGTGTGATTTAGTTATGCGTCATTTTGTTTGTACATCAGCTAATGTGTGATGTAGTTATGCGTCATTTTGTTTGTACATCAGCTAATGCGTGATGTAGTTATGCGTCATTTTGTTTGCACATCAGGTAATGTGTGATGTAGTCATGTGTCATTGTGTTTGTACATCAGCTAATGTGTGATGTAGTCATGCGTCATTTTGTATGTACATCAGCTAATGTGAGATGTCATTATGCGTCATTTTGTTTGCACATCAGCTAATGTGTGATGAAGTTATGCCTCATTTTGTTGTTATATCAGCTAATGTGTGATGTAGTTATGAATCATTTTGTTTGTACCTCAGCTAATGTGTGATGTAGTTATGCATCATTTTGTTTTTATATCAACTAATGTGTGATGTAGTTATGTGTCATTTTGTTTGTATATCAACTAATGTGTGATGTATTTATGCCTCATTTTGTTTGAACATCAGCTAATGGGTGCTGTAGTAATGCGTCAATTTGTTTGAACATCAGCTAATGTGTGATGTAGTTATGCGTCATTTTTTTTAACATCAGCTAATGTGTGATGTAGTTATGCGTCATTTTGTTTGTGCATCAGCTAATGTGTGATGACTTATGCATCATTTTGTTTGTATATCAGCTGATGTGTAATGTAGTTATGTGTCATTTTGTTTGTATATCAGCTACTCTGTGATGTAGTTATGCGTCATTTTGTTTGTACATCAGCTAATGTGTGATGTAGTTATGCGTCATTTTGTTTGAACAGCAGCTAATGGGTGTTGTAGTAATGCGTCAATTTGTTTGAACACCAGCTAACGTGTGATGTAGTTATGCATCATTTTGTTTGTACATCAGCTAATGTGTGATGTAGTTATGTGTCATTTTGTTTGTATATCAACTAATGTGTGATGTAGTTATGCGTCATTTTGTTTGAACATCAGCTAATGGGTGCTGTAGTAATGCGTCATTTTGTTTGAACATCAGCTAATGTGTGATGTAGTTATGCGTCATTTATTTTAACATCAGCTAATGTGTGATGTAGTTATGCATCATTTTGTTTGTGTATCAGCTAATGTGTGATGTAGTTATGTGTCATTTTGTTTGTATATCAACTAATGTGTGATGTATTTATGCGTCATTTTGTTTGAACATCAGCTAATGGGTGCTGTAGTAATGCGTCAATTTGTTTGAACATCAGCTAATGCGTGATGTAGTTATGCGTCATTTTTTTAACATCAGCTAATGTGTGATGTAGTTATGCATCATTTTGTTTGTGCATCAGCTAATGTGTGATGACTTATGCATCATTTTGTTTGTATATCAGCTGATGTGTAATGTAGTTATGTGTCATTTTGTTTGTATATCAGCTACTCTGTGATGTAGTTATGCGTCATTTTGTTTGTACATCAGCTAATGTGTGATGTAGTTATGCGTCATTTTGTTTGAACAGCAGCTAATGGGTGTTGTAGTAATGCGTCATTTTGTTTGAACACCAGCTAAAGTGTGATGTAGTTATGCATCATTTTGATTGTACATCAGCTAATGTGTGATGTAGTTATGTGTCATTTTGTTTGTATATCAACTAATGTGTGATGTAGTTATGCGTCATTTTGTTTGAACATCAGCTAATGGGTGCTGTAGTAATGCGTCATTTTGTTTGAACATCAGCTAATGTGTGATGTAGTTATGCGTCATTTATTTTAACATCAGCTAATGTGTGATGTAGTTATTCATCATTTTGTTTGTGCATCAGCTAATGTGTGATTACTTATGCATCATTTTGTTTGTATATCAGCTGATGTGTAATGTAGTTATGTGTCATTTTGTTTGTATATCAGCTACTCTGTGATGTAGTTATGCGTCATTTTGTTTGTACATCAGCTAATGTGTGATGTAGTTATGTATCATTTGGTTTGTATATCAACTAATGTGTGATGTGGTTATGCGTCATTTTTTTAACATCAGCTAATGTGTGATGTAGTTATGCATCATTTTGTTTGTGCATCAGCTAATGTGTGATGACTTATGCGTCATTTTGTTTGTATATCAGCTGATGTGTAATGTAGTTATGCATCATTTTGTTTGTATATCAGCTAATGTGTGATGTAGTTATGAATCATTTTGTTTGTACATCAGGTAATGTGTGATGTGGTTATGTGACATTTTGTGTGTACATCAGCTAAAGTGTGCTGTAGTTATGTGTCATTTTGTTTGTGTATCAACTAATGTGTGATGTAGTTATGCGTCATTTTGTTTGAACATCAGCTAATGTGTGATGTAGTTATGAATCATTGTGTTTGTACATCAGCTAATGTGTGATGTAGTTATGCATCATTTTGTTTGTGTATCAGCTAATGTGTGATGAATTATGCATCTTTTTGTTTGTATACCAGCTAATGTGTAATGTAGTTATGCGTCATTTTGTGTGTACATCAGCTAATGTGTGATGTAGTCATGTGTCATTTTGTTTGTACATCAGCTAATGTGTGATGTAGTCATGCGTCATTTTGTTTGTACATCAGCAAATGTGTGATGTAGTTATGCGTCATTTTGTTTGCACATCAGCTAATGTGTGATGAAGTTATGCATCATTTTGTTTGTATATCAGCTAATGTGTGATGTAGTTATGAATCATTGTGTTTGTACATCAGCTAATGTGTGATGTAGTTATTAATCATTTTGTTTGTACATCAGCTAATGTGTGGTGTGGTTATGTGTCATTTTGTGTGTACATCTGCTAAAGTGTGATGTAGTTAAGTGTCATTTTGTTTGTATATCAACTAATGTGTGATGTAGTTATGCGTCATTTTGTTTGAACATCAGCTAATGTGTGATGTAGTTATGCATCATTTTGTTTGTATATCAACTAATGTGTGATGTAGTTATGCGTCATTTTGTTTGAACATTAGCTAATGTGTGATGTAGTTATGCATCATTTTGTTTGTACATCAGCTAATGTGTGATGTAGTTATGTGTCATTTTGTTTGTATATCAACTAATGTGTGATGTAGTTATGCGTCATTTTGTTTCAATATCAGCTAATAGGTGATGTATGAATGCGTCATTTTGTTTGAACATCAGCGAATGTGTGATGTAGTTATGCGTCATTTTTTTAACATCAGCTAATGTGTGATGTAGTTATGCGTCATTTTGTTTGTACATCAGCTAATGTGAGATGAAGTTATGTATCATTTTGTTTGTATATCAGCTAATGTGTAATGCAGTTAAGCGTCATTTTGTTTGTGTATCAGCTAATGTGTGATGTAGTTATGCGTCGTTGTGTTTGTATATCAGGTAATGTGTGATTTAGTTATGCGTCATTTTGTTTGTACATCAGCTAATGTGTGATGTAGTTATGCGTCATTTTGTTTGTACATCAGCTAATGCGTGATGTAGTTATGCGTCATTTTGTTTGCACATCAGCTAATGTGTGATGTAGTCATGTGTCATTTTGTTTGCACATCAGCTAATGTGTGATGTAGTCATGTGTCATTTTCTTTGTACATCAGCTAATGTGTGATGTAGTCATGCGTCATTGTGTTTGTACATTAGCTAATGTGTGATGTAGTTATGCCTCATTTTGTTTGCACATCAGCTAATGTGTGATGAAGTTATGCATCATTTTGTTTGTATATCAGCTAATGTGTGATGTAGTTATGAATCATTTTGTTTGTACATTAGCTAATGTGTGGTGTGGTTATGTGTCATTTTGTGTGTACATCACCTAAAGTGTGATGTAGTTAGGTGTCATTTTGTTTGTATATCAACTAATGTGTGATGTAGTTATGCGTCATTTTGTTTGAACATCAGCTAATGTGTGATGTAGTTATGCATCATTTTGTTTGTACATCAGCATGTGTGATGTAGTTATGTTTCATTTTGTTTGTATATCAACTAATGTGTGATGTAGTTATGCGTCATTTTGTTTCAATATCAGCTAATGGGTGCTGTATGAATGCGTCATTTTGTTTGAACATCAGCTAATGTGTGATGTAGTTATGCGTCATTTTTTAACATCAGCTAATGTGTAATGTAGTTATGCGTCATTTTGTTTGTACATCAGCTAATGTGAGATGAAGTTATGTGTCATTTGTTTGTATATCAGCTAATGTGTAATGCAGTTAAGCGTCATTTTGTTTGTGTATCAGTTAATGTGTGATTTAGTTATGCGTCATTTTGTTTGTACATCAGCTAATGTGTGATGAAGTTATGCATCATTTTGTTTGTATATCAGCTAATGTGTGATGTAGTTATGAATCATTTTGTTTGTACATCAGCTAATGTGTGGTGTGGTTATGTGTCATTTTGTGTGTACATCAGCTAAAGTGTGATGTAGTTATGTGTCATTTTGTTTGTATATCAACTAATGTGTGATGTAGTTATGCGTCATTTTGTTTGAACATCAGCTAATGTGTGATGTAGTTATGCATCATTTTGTTTGTACATCAGCTAATGTGTGATGTAGTTATGTGTCATTTTGTTTGTATATCAACTAATGTGTGATGTAGTTATGCGTCATTTTGTTTCAATATCAGCTAATAGGTGCTGTATGAATGCGTCATTTTGTTTGAACATCAGCGAATGTGTGATGTAGTTATGCGTCATTTTTTTAACATCAGCTAATGTGTGATGTAGTTATGCGTCATTTAGTTTGTACATCAGCTAATGTGAGATGAAGTTATGTATCATTTTGTTTGTACATCAGCTAATGTGAGATCTTCTTCTTCTTCTTTTCGATCGCTGGTATCACACTTGGAGAGCCGTTCTCAAGATGAAATCTGTGGTTTTCTGCAGTTCTTCCACAGGCCCATACAGCTTTTCAAGAATAGAGGTTGACAAAGGCCAGATCTCTTCTCTCAGCAGCTGATACGTACTGCAACATTGAAGTATGTGCTCTGTGGTCTGTTCTGCTTCTCCACAAGGACAAGCGGGCGATGTCGTAAGGTGGAACCGCCTGTACATGTGTTGGTTTAGTCTGTTGTGTCCAGTTCTGAGACGAAAAATGGTCACTTGCTCTGGCCTCGAGAGATGATGGTAGGCATCTTCTGATTGAGGTGTTCTATAGAGGGACTTAATGATAGTCTTCATCTCTGTATGGGTAACCATGTTTTCTGTCTGATTCTCTTCTGCACCCACCTTTGCCATCTTGTCTGCTTCCTCATTTCCTTGGACTCCACAATGTGAGGGGATCCACTGCAGTGCTATCCGAAAGCATTTGATGGTTTGTAGTGCTTCTTCTAGTTGTGGCAGCTTACCTTTGGTGATAGCCTCAAGGACGGAGCGGGCATCAGATAAAAAGACAATCTGTGCAATAGGGTCTGCTGTTCTGCTGATGGTATTAGCTGCATGAACCAGTGCTTCGACTTCAGCTCTGTAGTTTGTGCAGTGTTTGCCTGTCGGTATTGCAGCTGACTCATGTTGTCCGTTTGGATACTGTATGTGCAGTCCGGCACCTCCGCTCCTAATTGCATCTTTGGCTGATCCATCTGTGTAGATCCTTATCCATGTCTCCTGAGGGTACATTTCTTCCAGCATGGCTAGGGTCAGGGCCTTCTTGCTCACATCACTGTGTTCATTTTTGGTTGTGAGATGAGGTACTGTGGTGCGAATAGCTATGCTCTCTAGTTTGTTTTCCCAGGGTGGAGGATCAAGGGTGTGGTTTGGATCTTCTATTTGTGCTGGCAACATCTCTTGGTGTTTCCTTTGAAGTGCTTTTGTCTCTTTCACAAAACTTGATCTTTTAAGTCTTCCTGATGACAGCTGTGCTTGCCTGATCTTCATCGGGTGGTTATTGAACGATTTGAACTTTGCAGCTTGGATCAGTGCTTTGCATTCCCTTCCTTTGCTAAGTGGGGGAATGCCTGCTGTCTGCTCCATTTTTTCTATTGGTGTTGATCTCATTCCACCAGTGATGATGCGCAGTGCCTGGTTTTGTACTCTGTCGAGGTTCTGTTGATGAGATTTAGCTGTTGTCATCCATGAGCTGGATCCATACTCAAGGTGTGGTCGTACGGCACCTAGGTAGATGGTCTTGAGGATCCTTTCATTGGCACCCCACTTTGTTCCTGCCAGCTTCCTCATGATGTTTAGCTTTCTTCTGGCCTTTGCCTCTGCATTCTGGATGTGCTCCTTCCATGTTAATCTTCTGTCATATGTGACTCCCAGGTATGTCTGCTGGTCCTCGTATTCGAGTGGAGTACCGCCCAGTGTCAGATTGCCAACCTTGGTTTTGGTGGACAGTGTGAATAGCATGGCTGATGATTTTTCTTTGTTGATGGTAATACACCAGCGATTGGCCCAAGCTGTAATTCTGTCCAAGGCGAGCTGCATTCTGTACGTGGCAGTCGTTGTGTACTCCTCGGTGCACCAGATTACGAGGTCATCTGCATAGAGGGCTGCTTGGATCCCATTGGGCAGCTCTGCTACAATGTCATTGATGAAGAGTATGAACAGAGTAGGTGATAATACTCAGCCTTGTGGCACCCCTTGTCTCAGCAATACATTCTGTCCAGATTGTCCATCCACCAGCACCCTAGCTCTGCGATTGTGTAGGTATGACTTGGTCCATCGGAACATGTTGCCACCGATGCCTGTGCGCCGGAGCTTCACGAGGAGGCCATCCTTCCACACCTTGTCAAATGCTTTCTGCAGATCGATAAAGGCAGCTAGCATCACCTTCTTGGCTTGAAAAGTGTCCTCTATGACCTGTGCAAGATGTGTTGTTTGATCTTCTGTGCTCCTGTATCTTCTGAATCCGGCCTGCTCTGAAACTATAATGTTCTCTGACTCCAGGTACCACTGCAACCGCTGGTTGATGATGCGCTCCATGGTCTTGCATATGCAGCTTGTAAGACTGATAGGACGGTAGCTCAGCACTTTCGTCTTGTTCTTTCCTTTTTTCAGAATAGGAGTCATTCTGGCTTCCTTCCAGCACTGAGGAACCTCTCCATTGGTCCAACTGAGATTAAAGATGTCTAGCAACTTGCGAAGAGATGCATTACCAAGGTGTTGGATCATTTCATTCGTAATGCCATCTGGCCCGGGAGATTTCTTCTTTTTCAGTTGGCGGATAGCCTTCTTCAGTTCTGTTAAACTAATGTCAACTTTCATTGCATCGTGAGTGTTGGTGTCTGTTCTTTCCTTTTGCTCTTTTCTAACCTCCCTTTGACGCATTCGTGGTATAGAAATGTTGCTTTCTTTTGCATATGCCTTCGCAAAGGCATCTGCTGCCATCTTTCCTGTCAGTGTTTGTCCATCTTCTTCAAGAGTAATCTTCTCTCCCCTGACACCCTCATCATTGAGTGCTTTAGTCAGTCTCCATAGTTTTGTGGTGTCTCTCTCTAAATTAAACCCTGCCGTCTTTTCCCTCCAGCTTCTTCTTTTGGCCTCCAGCTTGGTCTTTAGATACCTGGCTTTAGTTTGTTGTAGCGTGAAGTGGTTTTCATGACAGGGATTACCCTCTGCATCTTCTCTGGCCTTGTCTAGTTTATCATGTGCTGCTTGCAGTTCTGTTGTCCAGTAGGGGCGGTAGTTTTTCCTGAACCCTCGAGGAATCGCTTCATTGGCAGCCTTGAGGATACTTGAATTAAATTCCTTGACCACATTGTTGATGTTTCTCCCTTCTACTGCTATATTATGGGTAAGCTCATTGGAACGAATGCCGAACAGACTCCAATTTGCCTTTTTGTAGTTCCACCTTGGATGTTGAGGTGAACTGGTCGAAATACTTCCAGAAAGAGAGAGGAGGACTGGGCAATGTGTGATGTAGTTATGCGTCATTTTGTTTGTACATCAGCTAATGCGTGATGTAGTTATGCGTCATTTTGTTTGCACATCAGGTAATGTGTGATGTAGTCATGTGTCATTGTGTTTGTACATCAGCTAATGTGTGATGTAGTCATGCGTCATTTTGTATGTACATCAGCTAATGTGAGATGTCATTATGCGTCATTTTGTTTGCACATCAGCTAATGTGTGATGAAGTTATGCCTCATTTTGTTGTTATATCAGCTAATGTGTGATGTAGTTATGAATCATTTTGTTTGTACCTCAGCTAAAGTGTGATGTAGTTATGCATCATTTTGTTTTTATATCAACTAATGTGTGATGTAGTTATGCATCATTTTGTTTGTACATCAGCTAATGTGTGATGTAGTTATGTGTCATTTTGTTTGTATATCAACTAATGTGTGATGTATTTATGCGTCATTTTGTTTGAACATCAGCTAATGGGTGCTGTAGTAATGCGTCAATTTGTTTGAACATCAGCTAATGTGTGATGTAGTTATGCGTCATTTTTTTTAACATCAGCTAATGTGTGATGTAGTTATGCGTCATTTTGTTTGTGCATCAGCTAATGTGTGATGACTTATGCATCATTTTGTTTGTATATCAGCTGATGTGTAATGTAGTTATGTGTCATTTTGTTTGTATATCAGCTACTCTGTGATGTAGTTATGCGTCATTTTGTTTGTACATCAGCTAATGTGTGATGTAGTTATGCGTCATTTTGTTTGAACAGCAGCTAATGGGTGTTGTAGTAATGCGTCAATTTGTTTGAACACCAGCTAACGTGTGATGTAGTTATGCATCATTTTGTTTGTACATCAGCTAATGTGTGATGTAGTTATGTGTCATTTTGTTTGTATATCAACTAATGTGTGATGTAGTTATGCGTCATTTTGTTTGAACATCAGCTAATGGGTGCTGTAGTAATGCGTCATTTTGTTTGAACATCAGCTAATGTGTGATGTAGTTATGCGTCATTTATTTTAACATCAGCTAATGTGTGATGTAGTTATGCATCATTTTGTTTGTGTATCAGCTAATGTGTGATGTAGTTATGTGTCATTTTGTTTGTATATCAACTAATGTGTGATGTATTTATGCGTCATTTTGTTTGAACATCAGCTAATGGGTGCTGTAGTAATGCGTCAATTTGTTTGAACATCAGCTAATGCGTGATGTAGTTATGCGTCATTTTTTTTAACATCAGCTAATGTGTGATGTAGTTATGCATCATTTTGTTTGTGCATCAGCTAATGTGTGATGACTTATGCATCATTTTGTTTGTATATCAGCTGATGTGTAATGTAGTTATGTGTCATTTTGTTTGTATATCAGCTACTCTGTGCTGTAGTTATGCGTCATTTTGTTTGTACATCAGCTAATGTGTGATGTAGTTATGCGTCATTTTGTTTGAACAGCAGCTAATGGGTGTTGTAGTAATGCGTCATTTTGTTTGAACACCAGCTAACGTGTGATGTAGTTATGCATCATTTTGTTTGTACATCAGCTAATGTGTGATGTAGTTATGTGTCATTTTGTTTGTATATCAACTAATGTGTGATGTAGTTATGCGTCATTTTGTTTGAACATCAGCTAATGGGTGCTGTAGTAATGCGTCATTTTGTTTGAACATCAGCTAATGTGTGATGTAGTTATGCGTCATTTATTTTAACATCAGCTAATGTGTGATGTAGTTATTCATCATTTTGTTTGTGCATCAGCTAATGTGTGATTACTTATGCATCATTTTGTTTGTATATCAGCTGATGTGTAATGTAGTTATGTGTCATTTTGTTTGTATATCAGCTACTCTGTGATGTAGTTATGCGTCATTTTGTTTGTACATCAGCTAATGTGTGATGTAGTTATGTATCATTTGGTTTGTATATCAACTAATGTGTGATGTGGTTATGCGTCATTTTTTTAACATCAGCTAATGTGTGATGTAGTTATGCATCATTTTGTTTGTGCATCAGCTAATGTGTGATGACTTATGCGTCATTTTGTTTGTATATCAGCTGATGTGTAATATAGTTATGCATCATTTTGTTTGTATATCAGCTAATGTGTGATGTAGTTATGCGTCAGTTTGTTTGTACATCAGCTAATGTGTGATGTAGTTATGTGTCATTTTGTTTGTATATCAACTAATGTGTGATGTAGTTATGCGTCATTTTGTTTGAACATCAGCTAATGGGTGCTGTAGTAATGCGTCATTTTGTTTGAACATCAGCTAATGTGTGATGTAGTTATGCGTCATTTATTTTAACATCAGCTAATGTGTGATGTAGTTATTCATCATTTTGTTTGTGCATCAGCTAATGTGTGATTACTTATGCATCATTTTGTTTGTATATCAGCTGATGTGTAATGTAGTTATGTGTCATTTTGTTTGTATATCAGCTACTCTGTGATGTAGTTATGCGTCATTTTGTTTGTACATCAGCTAATGTGTGATGTAGTTATGTATCATTTGGTTTGTATATCAACTAATGTGTGATGTGGTTATGCGTCATTTTTTTAACATCAGCTAATGTGTGATGTAGTTATGCATCATTTTGTTTGTGCATCAGCTAATGTGTGATGACTTATGCGTCATTTTGTTTGTATATCAGCTGATGTGTAATGTAGTTATGCATCATTTTGTTTGTATATCAGCTAATGTGTGATGTAGTTATGCGTCAGTTTGTTTGTACATCAGCTAATGTGAGATGAAGTTATGTGTCATTTTGTTTGTATATCAGCTAATGTGTAATACAGTTAAGCGTCATTTTGTTTGTGTATCAGCTAATGTGTGATGTAGTTATGCGTCGTTGTGTTTGTATATCAGTTAATGTGTGATGTATTTATGCGTCATTTTGTTTGAACATCAGCTAATGGGTGCTGTAGTAATGCGTCAATTTGTTTGAACATCAGCTAATGCGTGATGTAGTTATGCGTCATTTTTTTTAACATCAGCTAATGTGTGATGTAGTTACGCATCATTTTGTTTGTGCATCAGCTAATGTGTGATGACTTATGCATCATTTTGTTTGTATATCAGCTGATGTGTAATGTAGTTATGTGTCATTTTGTTTGTATATCAGCTACTCTGTGATGTAGTTATGCGTCATTTTGTTTGTACATCAGCTAATGTGTGATGTAGTTATGCGTCATTTTGTTTGAACAGCAGCTAATGGGTGTTGTAGTAATGCGTCATTTTGTTTGAACACCAGCTAACGTGTGATGTAGTTATGCATCATTTTGTTTGTACATCAGCTAATGTGTGATGTAGTTATGTGTCATTTTGTTTGTATATCAACTAATGTGTGATGTAGTTATGCGTCATTTTGTTTGAACATCAGCTAATGGGTGCTGTAGTAATGCGTCATTTTGTTTGAACATCAGCTAATGTGTGATGTAGTTATGCGTAATTTATTTTAACATCAGCTAATGTGTGATGTAGTTATTCATCATTTTGTTTGTGCATCAGCTAATGTGTGATTACTTATGCATCATTTTGTTTGTATATCAGCTGATGTGTAATGTAGTTATGTGTCATTTTGTTTGTATATCAGCTACTCTGTGATGTAGTTATGCGTCATTTTGTTTGTACATCAGCTAATGTGTGATGTAGTTATGTATCATTTGGTTTGTATATCAACTAATGTGTGATGTGGTTATGAGTCATTTTTTTAACATCAGCTAATGTGTGATGTAGTTATGCATCATTTTGTTTGTGCATCAGCTAATGTGTGATGACTTATGCGTCATTTTGTTTGTATATCAGCTGATGTGTAATGTAGTTATGCATCATTTTGTTTGTATATCAGCTAATGTGTGATGTAGTTATGCGTCAGTTTGTTTGTACATCAGCTAATGTGAGATGAAGTTATGTGTCATTTTGTTTGTATATCAGCTAATGTGTAATACAGTTAAGCGTCATTTTGTTTGTGTATCAGCTAATGTGTGATGTAGTTATGCGTCGTTGTGTTTGTATATCAGTTAATGTGTGATGTAGTTATGCGTCATTTTGTTTGTACATCAGCTAATGTGTGATGTAGTTATGCGTCATTTTGTTTGTACATCAGCTAATGCGTGATGTAGTTATGCGTCATTTTGTTTCCAAATCAGCTAATGTGTGATGCAGTCATGTGTCATTTTGTTTGTACATCAGCTAATGTGTGATGTAGTCATGCGTCATTTGTTTGTACATCAGCTAATGTGTGATGTAGTTATGCGTCATTTTGTTTGCACATCAGCTAATGTGTGATGAAGTTATGCATCATTTTGTTTGTATATCAGCTAATGTGTGATGTAGTTTTGAATCATTTTGTTTGTACATCAGCTATTGTGTAATGTGGTTATGTGTCATTTTGGTTGTACATCAACTAAAGGGTGATGTAGTTAACTGTCATTTTGTTTGTATATCAACTAATGTGTGATGTGGTTATGTGTCATTTTGTGTGTACATCAGCTAAAGTGTGATGTAGTTAAGTGTCATTTTGTTTGTATATCAACTAATGTGTGATGTAGTTATGCGTCATTTTGTTTGAACATCAGCTAATGTGTGATGTAGTTATGCATCATTTTGATTGTACATCAGCTAATGTGTGATGTAGTTATGTGTCATTTTGTTTGTATATCAACTAATGTGTGATGTAGTTATGCGTCATTTTGTTTCAATATCAGCTAATGGGTGCTGTATGAATGCGTCATTTTGTTTGAACATCAGCTAATGTGTGATGTAGTTATGCGTCATTTTTTAACATCAGCTAATGTGTGATGTAGTTATGCATCATTTTGTTTGTGCATCAGCTAATGTGTGATGAATTATGCATCATTTTGTTTGTATACCAGCTAATGTGTAATGTAGATATGCGTCATTTTGTTTGTACATCAGCTAATGTGAGATGAAGTTATGTGTCATTTTGTTTGTATATCAGCTAATGTGTAATGCAGTTAAGCGTCATTTTGTTTGTGTATCAGCTAATGTGTCATGTAGTTATGCGTCGTTGTGTTTGTATATCAGTTAATGTGTGATGTCGTTATGCGTCATTTTGTTTGTACATCAGTTAATGTGTGATGTAGTTATGCGTCATTTTGTTTGTACATCAGCTAATGCGTGATGTAGTTATGCGTCATTTTGTTTGTACATCAGCTAATGTGTGATGTAGTTATGCGTCATTTTGTTTGTACATCAGCTAATGTGTGATGTAGTTATGTGTCATTTTGTTTGTATATCAACTAATGTGTGATGTAGTTATGCGTCATTTTGTTTCAATATCAGCTAATGGGTGCTGTATGAATGCGTCATTTTGTTTGAACATCAGCTAATGTGTGATGTAGTTATGCGTCATTTTTTTAACATCAGCTAATGTGTGATGTAGTTATGCATCATTTTGTTTGTGCATCAGCTAATGTGTGATGAATTATGCATCATTTTTTTGTATACCAGCTAATGTGTAATGTAGATATGCGTCATTTTGTTTTTACATCAGCTAATGTGAGATGAAGTTATGTGTCATTTTGTTTGTATATCAGCTAATGTGTAATGCAGTTAAGCGTCATTTTGTTTGTGTATCAGCTAATGTGTCATGTAGTTATGCGTCGTTGTGTTTGTATATCAGTTAATGTGTGATGTCGTTATGCGTCATTTTGTTTGTACATCAGCTAATGTGTGATGTAGTTATGCGTCATTTTGTTTGTACATCAGCTAATGCGTGATGTAGTTATGCGTCATTTGTTTGTACATCAGCTAATGTGTGATGTAGTTATGCGTCATTTTGTTTGCACATCAGCTAATGTGTGATGAAGTTATGCATCATTTTGTTTGTATATCAGCTAATGTGTGATGTAGTTATGAATCATTTTGTTTCAATATCAGCTAATGGGTGCTGTATGAATGCGTCATTTTGTTTGAACATCAGCTAATGTGTGATGTAGTTATGCGTCATCTGTTTAACATCAGCTAATGTGTCATGTAGTTATGCGTCGTTGTGTTTGTATATCAGTTAATGTGTGATGTCGTTATGCGTCATTTTGTTTGTACATCAGCTAATGTGTGATGTAGTTATGCGTCATTTTGTTTGCACATCAGCTAATGTGTGATGTAGTCATGTGTCATTTTGTGTGTACATCAGCTAATGTGTGATGAGGTGATGTGTCATTTTGTTTGTACATCAGCTAATGTGTGATGTGGTTATGCGTCATTTTGTTTGCACATCAGCTAATGTGTGATGAAGTTATGCATCATTTTGTTTGTATATCAGCAAATGTGTGATGTAGTTATGCGTCATTTTTTTAACATCAGCTAATGTGTGATCTAGTTATGCATCATATTGTTTGTGCATCAGCTAATGTGTGATGACTTATGCATCATTTTGTTTGTATATCAGCTGATGTGTAATGTAATTATGTGTCATTTTGTTTGTATATCAGCTACTCTGTGATGTAGTTATGAGTCATTTTGTTTGTACATCAGCTAATGTGTGATGTAGTTATGCGTCATTTTGTTTGTACATCAGCTAATGTGTGATGTAGTTATGCGTCATTTTGTTTGCACATCAGCTAATGTGTGATGAAGTTATGCATCATTTTGTTTGTATATCAGCTAATGTGTGATGTAGTTATGCGTCATTTTTTTAACATCAGCTAATGTGTGATGTAGTTATGCATCATTCTGTTTGTGCATCAGCTAATGTGTGATGAATTATGCATCATTTTGTTTGTATACCAGCTAATGTGTAATGTAGATATGCGTCATTTTGTTTGTACATCAGCTAATGTGAGATGAAGTTATGTGTCATTTTGTTTGTATATCAGCTAATGTGTAATGCAGTTAAGCGTCATTGTGTGTGTGTATCAGCTAATGTGTCATGTAGTTATGCGTCGTTGTGTTTGTATATCAGTTAATGTGTGATGTCGTTATACCTCATTTTGTTTGTACATCAGCTAATGTATGATGTAGTTATGCGTCATTTTGTTTGCACATCAGCTAATGTGTGATGTAGTCATGTGTCATTTTGTGTGTACATCAGCTAATGTGTGATGAGGTGATGTGTCATTTTGTTTGTACATCAGCTAATGTGTGATGTGGTTATGCGTCATTTTGTTTGCACATCAGCTAATGTGTGATGAAGTTATGCATCATTTTGTTTGTATAACAGCAAATGTGTGATGTAGTTATGCGTCATTTTTTTAACATCAGCTAATGTGTGATCTAGTTATGCATCATATTGTTTGTGCATCAGCTAATGTGTGATGACTTATGCATCATTTTGTTTGTATATCAGCTGATGTGTAATGTAGTTATGTGTCATTTTGTTTGTATATCAGCTACTCTGTGATGTAGTTATGCGTCATTTTGTTTGTACATCAGCTAATGTGTGATGTAGTTATGTATCATTTGGTTTGTATATCACCTAATGTGTGATGTGGTTATGCGTCATTTTTTTAACATTAGCTAATGTGTGATGTAGTTATGCATCATTTTGTGTGTGCATCAGCTAATGTGTGATGACTTATGCATCATTGTGTTTGTATATCAGCTGATGTGTAATGTAGTTATGCAGCATTTTGTTTGTATATCAGCTAATGTGTGATGTAGTTATGCGTCAATTTGTTTGTACATCAGCTAATATGAGATGAAGTTATGTGTCATTTTGTTTGTATATCAGCTAATGTGTGATGTAGTTATGCCTCATTTTGTTTGCACATCAGCTAATGTGTGATGAAATTATGCATCATTTTGTTTGTATATCAGCTAATGTGTGATGTAGTTATGAATCATTTTGTGTGTACATCAGCTAATGTGTGATGTAGTTATGAATCATTGTGTTTGTACATCAGCTAATGTGTAAGGTGGTTATGTGTCATTTTGGTTGTACATCAGCTAATGTGTGATGTAGTTAACTGTCATTTTGTTTGTATATCAGCTAATGTGTGATGTAGTTATGCGTCGTTATGTTTGTATATCAGTTAATCTGTGATGTAGTTATGCGTCATTTTGTTTGTACATCAGCTAATGTGTGATGTAGTCATGCGTCATTTTGTTTGTACATCAGCTAATGTGTGATGTAGTTATGCGTCATTTTGTTTGCACATCAGCTAATGTGTGATGAAGTTATGCATCATTTTGTTTGTATATCAGCTGATGTGTAATGTAGTTATGCATCATTTTGTTTGTATATCAGCTAATGTGTGATGTAGTTATGCGTCATTTTGTTTGCACATCAGCTAAGGTGTGATGAAGTTATGCATCTTTTGTTTGTACATCAGCTAATGTGTAATGTGGTTATATGTCATTTTGGTAGTACATCAGCTAAAGTGTGATGTAGTTAACTGTCATTTTGTTTGTATATCAACTAATGTGTGATGTAGTTATGCGTCATTTTGTTTGAACAGCAGCTAATGGGTGTTGTAGTAATGCGTCATTTTGTTTGAACACCAGCTAATGTGTGAGGTAGTTATGCATCATTCTTTTTAACATCAGCTAATGTGTGATGTAGTTATGCATCATTTTGTTTGTGCATCAGCTAATGTGTGATGACTTATGCATCATTTTGTTTGTATATCAGCTGATGTGTAATCTAGTTATGTGTCATTTTGTTTGTATATCAGCTACTCTGTGATGTAGTTATGCCTCATTTAGTTTGTACATCAGCTAATGTGTGATGTAGTTATGTATCATTTTGTTTGTATATCAACTAATGTGTGATGTGGTTATGCGTCATTTTTTTGACATCAGCTAATGTGTGATGTAGTTATGCATCATATTGTTTGTGCATCAGCTAATGTGTGATGACTTATGCATCATTTTGTTTGTATATCAGCTGATGTGTAATGTAGTTATGCATCATTTTATTTGTATATCAGCTAATGTGTGATGTAGTTATGCGTCGTTGTGTTTGTATATCAGTTAATCTGTGATGTAGTTATGCGTCATTTTGTTTGTACATCAGCTAATGTGTGATGTAGTTATGCGTCATTTTGTTTGTACATCAGCTAATGCGTGATGTAGTTATGCGTCATTTTGTTTGCACATCAGCTAATGTGTGATGTAGTCATGTGTCATTTTGTTTGTACATCAGCTAATGTGTGATGTAGTCATGCGTCATTTTGTTTGTACATCAGCTAATGTGTGATGTAGTTATGCCTCATTTTGTTTGCACATCAGCTAATGTGTGATGAAATTATGCATCATTTTGTTTGTATATCAGCTAATGTGTGATGTAGTTATGAATCATTTTGTTTGTACATCAGCTAGTGTGTAATGTGGTTATGTATCATTTTGGTTGTACATCAGCTAAAGGGTGATGTAGTTAACTGTCATTTTGTTTGCACATCAGCTAATGTGTGATGAAATTATGAATCATTTTGTTTGTACATCAGCTAATGTGTGAGGTGGTTATGTGTCATTTTGGTTGTACATCAGCTAATGTGTGATGTAGTTAACTGTCATTTTGTTTGTATATCAGCTAATGTGTGATGTAGTTATGCGTCGTTATGTTTGTATATCAGTTAATCTGTGATGTAGTTATGCGTCATTTTGTTTGTACATCAGCTAATGTGTGATGTAGTCATGCGTCATTTTGTTTGTACATCAGCTAATGTGTGATGTAGTTATGCGTCATTTTGTTTGCACATCAGCTAATGTGTGATGAAGTTATGCATCATTTTGTTTGTATATCAGCTGATGTGTAATGTAGTTATGCATCATTTTGTTTGTATATCAGCTAATGTGTGATGTAGTTATGCGTCGTTGTGTTTGTATATCAGTTAATCTGTGATGTAGTTATGCGTCATTTTGTTTGTACATCAGCTAATGTGTGATGTAGTCATGCGTCATTTTGTTTGTACATCAGCTAATGTGTGATGTAGTTATGCGTCATTTTGTTTGTACATCAGCTAATGTGTGATGTAGTTATGCGTCATTTTGTTTGCACATCAGCTAAGGTGTGATGAAGTTATGCATCTTTTGTTTGTATATCAGCTAATGTGTGATGTAGTTATGAATCATTTTGTTTGTACATCAGCTAATGTGTAATGTGGTTATGTGTCATTTTGGTAGTGCATCAGCTAAAGTGTGATGTAGTTAACTGTCATTTTGTTTGTATATCAACTAATGTGTGATGTAGTTATGCGTCATTTTGTTTGAACAGCAGCCAATGGGTGTTGTAGTAATGCGTCATTTTGTTTGAACACCAGCTAATGTGTGAGGTAGTTATGCATCATTCTTTTTAACATCAGCTGATGTGTGATGTAGTTATGCATCATTTTGTTTGTGCATCAGCTAATGTGTGATGACTTATGCATCATTTTGTTTGTATATCAGCTGATGTGTAATGTAGTTATGTGTCATTTTGTTTGTATATCAGCTACTCTGTGATGTAGTTATGCCTCATTTTGTTTGTACATCAGCTAATGTGTGATGTAGTTATGTATCATTTTGTTTGTATATCAACTAATGTGTGATGTGGTTATGCGTCATTTTTTTGACATCAGCTAATGTGTGATGTAGTTATGCATCATATTGTTTGTGCATCAGCTAATGTGTGATGACTTATGCATCATTTTGTTTGTATATCAGCTGATGTGTAATGTAGTTATGCATCATTTTGTTTGTATATCAGCTAATGTGTGATGTAGTTATGCGTCGTTGTGTTTGTATATCAGCTAATGTGTGATGTAGTTATGCGTCATTTTGTGTGTACATCAGCTAATGCGTGATGTAGTTATGCGTCATTTTGTTTGCACATCAGCTAATGTGTGATGTAGTCATGTGTCATTTTGTTTGTACATCAGCTAATGTGTGATGTAGTCATGCGTCATTTTGTTTGTACATCAGCTAATGTGTGATGTAGTTATGCCTCATTTTGTTTGCACATCAGCTAATGTGTGATGAAATTATGCATCATTTTGTTTGTATATCAGCTAATGTGTGATGTAGTTATGAATCATTTTGTTTGTACATCAGCTAGTGTGTAATGTGGTTATGTATCATTTTGGTTGTACATCAGCTAAAGGGTGATGTAGTTAACTGTCATTTTGTTTGCACATCAGCTAATGTGTGATGAAATTATGAATCATTTTGTTTGTACATCAGCTAATGTGTAATGTGGTTATGCGTCATTTTGTTTGAACATTAGCTAATGTGTGATGTAGTTATGCATCATTTTGTTTGTACATCAGCTAATGTGTGATGTAGTTATGCCTCATTTTGTTTGCACATCAGCTAATGTGTGATGAAATTATGCATCATTTTGTTTGTATATCAGCTAATGTGTGATGTAGTTATGAATCATTTTGTTTGTACATCAGCTAGTGTGTAATGTGGTTATGTATCATTTTGGTTGTACATCAGCTAAAGGGTGATGTAGTTAACTGTCATTTTGTTTGCACATCAGCTAATGTGTGATGAAATTATGAATCATTTTGTTTGTACATCAGCTAATGTGTGAGGTGGTTATGTGTCATTTTGGTTGTACATCAGCTAATGTGTGATGTAGTTAACTGTCATTTTGTTTGTATATCAGCTAATGTGTGATGTAGTTATGCGTCGTTATGTTTGTATATCAGTTAATCTGTGATGTAGTTATGCGTCATTTTGTTTGTACATCAGCTAATGTGTGATGTAGTCATGCGTCATTTTGTTTGTACATCAGCTAATGTGTGATGTAGTTATGCGTCATTTTGTTTGCACATCAGCTAATGTGTGATGAAGTTATGCATCATTTTGTTTGTATATCAGCTGATGTGTAATGTAGTTATGCATCATTTTGTTTGTATATCAGCTAATGTGTGATGTAGTTATGCGTCGTTGTGTTTGTATATCAGTTAATCTGTGATGTAGTTATGCGTCATTTTGTTTGTACATCAGCTAATGTGTGATGTAGTCATGCGTCATTTTGTTTGTACATCAGCTAATGTGTGATGTAGTTATGCGTCATTTTGTTTGTACATCAGCTAATGTGTGATGTAGTTATGCGTCATTTTGTTTGCACATCAGCTAAGGTGTGATGAAGTTATGCATCTTTTGTTTGTATATCAGCTAATGTGTGATGTAGTTATGAATCATTTTGTTTGTACATCAGCTAATGTGTAATGTGGTTATGTGTCATTTTGGTAGTGCATCAGCTAAAGTGTGATGTAGTTAACTGTCATTTTGTTTGTATATCAACTAATGTGTGATGTAGTTATGCGTCATTTTGTTTGAACAGCAGCCAATGGGTGTTGTAGTAATGCGTCATTTTGTTTGAACACCAGCTAATGTGTGAGGTAGTTATGCATCATTCTTTTTAACATCAGCTGATGTGTGATGTAGTTATGCATCATTTTGTTTGTGCATCAGCTAATGTGTGATGACTTATGCATCATTTTGTTTGTATATCAGCTGATGTGTAATGTAGTTATGTGTCATTTTGTTTGTATATCAGCTACTCTGTGATGTAGTTATGCCTCATTTTGTTTGTACATCAGCTAATGTGTGATGTAGTTATGTATCATTTTGTTTGTATATCAACTAATGTGTGATGTGGTTATGCGTCATTTTTTTGACATCAGCTAATGTGTGATGTAGTTATGCATCATATTGTTTGTGCATCAGCTAATGTGTGATGACTTATGCATCATTTTGTTTGTATATCAGCTGATGTGTAATGTAGTTATGCATCATTTTGAACATCGTCGTGTCGTG